>JAWWNH010000255.1:0-150918 GCA_034641385.1 Darevskia mixta
GTTTTATTATGTTTTTATATATGTTAGAAGCTGCCCAGAGTGGCTAGGGCAACCCAGTAAGATGTGTGGGGTATAAATAGTAAAATTACCATTATGGAATGGTACGTCTCTATTTTCATCGGAGAAATGTTGGAGGGTATGAAATTCCATGCTGGAGATTTGAGGGCCTTCTGGCGGTTCCCTCCCTGCGAGAAGTGAGGTTACAGGGAACCAGGCAGAGGGCCTTCTCAGTAGTGGCACCCACCCTGTAGAATGCCATCCCGTCAGATGTCAAGGAAATAAACAACTACCCGAATTTTAGAAGACATCTGAAGGCAGCCCTGTATAGGGAAGTTTGCAATGTTTGATGTTTTAATTTGTTGGAAGCCACCCAGTCAGATGGGCAGCATATTAATATTAATATTAATATTAATAATAATGGGGATTGAAAATAAAACTGTGGATGTGAAAAATGAAATGCAACGGCACATCTTCCTTGGCTCTGTTTCACCAGCAGGCAGTGTGCCTGCCTTGCTTTGATGAATGAATGCTGTGCCCCCCCTAAAAAAAGGGGAGGCTTGGGTGCTCTGTGCCTCTGCCCCCTCCCTGTCTGCCACATGCACTTCGTGCTCAGAGCTTCCACCCAACCCAATGTACACACTGGCCTGACCAAGTTTCCAGCCTGCTGTTCACAGTGTTGCCTTTCAGAAAAGTTTTACTGATCTGGCAGCATGTTAATTGACTATCTTTATGGGGGAATATATTCATATATATATATATATATATATATATATATATATATATATATATATATATATATATATGTGTGTGTGTGTGTGTGTGTGTGTGTGTGTGTGTATATATATATATATATGTATGTATGAATATATTCCCCCATAAAGATAGTCAATTTATCAATGGAGCAATGGCTTTCACCTTGATTTGGGAAAGGACTGGAATGGGGTGGGGCATAGAGGGAGATTGACTCTTGGCTCTGCAGCCACCGATGGAATGCTACTGTCAGGGTGGCTTTCAAATATCTCCCCATCCAATTCCATCCCACATCCTGGAGTTCTTTCTGGAGTGAAACGAATGACGTAGCAATTCTTCATTGCTTCGTTTCTTGTTTGTTTATTTATTCCTACAGAGTGGGGAGCACGGACAGATTCCTTACAGCATTTGGCTCTTGCCCCCTCCCAAGCCTCACTGAGCTTTGGGGAAAAGAGCAGGTGTGGGGTGGGATAAAGCTATTTTGATGTGATGGTGCGTATGGCAGTTTCAAAATCTTTGTGTGTGTGTGTGTTGGGGTTGGCCGTCGAGTTGCCCATGTGCATATCCGTTCAGAGAGCGCGCAAAAAAGGAACTCGATGCAAAATCACACGTCGATTCCTATCCGTGGCTTTCTTGGCAGGAGCATACAATTGTAGAGTCGGAAGAACAGACCCAGTCCTAAGTGTCTGCAGTTTTGAGTGCCTCAGCTTCTTAAAACTAGACCCTGCAGTTGTGTGGGGCATGTTGAAAGGGGAAAATTAAGTGAAAGCAGATGCACGGGAGCCAACTCAGTCAGCAGAGAACAATTCAATCTCCCGAGTATTTGTTTTTGTATGCTATTTAATGATACCTTTGCAGTGTTTGCCTGATGGCTCAACTGCTGAGGAAGGTTACTGTGTATTCTTCTTTTATATATATATATATATAAAATACTTGCTGCTGAGTGTGGCAAAAAGAAAAATTACACAACGAGAGGCTAAAAAGATTTGGGATTCTTTAACTCGGAAAGTGATGGCTAAGCGTCAGGGCAGCCCCCGACGTCTCTGCTTATAATGAACCTTTTGGAAGATAGGAATGGAAAAGAGATGTCTGCTATTCCCCCCCCCCCCCGCGTCCTACTAGATTCGGAGGGTGCCCAACAAAAAGCTAATGAACCAGCGGAGAGATAAAAATTTGAAAAGTTTTTTTTTGAAGAACTATTCTGGCTGCTCATCGCTTTCCAGGGCCACAATGCAAAATGCAATGCTTTTTTATTTTATTTTTTAAAGACATAAATGCGGCCAGGGTTCTTGGAAGCTCTGGGCCGGATTCAACTACAGTGGTACCTCGGGTTACAAACGGGTTACAAACACCTCGGGTTACAAACACTTCAGGTTACAGACTCTGCTAACCTGGAAGTAGTACCTCGGGATAAGAACTTTGCCCCAGGATGAGAACAGAAATCGTGCGCTGGTGGCGCGGCGGCAGTGGGAGGCCCCCCATTAGCTAAAGTGGTACCTCAGGTTAAGAATGGTTTCAGGTTAAGAACGGACCTCCGGAACGAATTAAGTTCGTAACCAGAGGTACCACTGTATCTGGTTCCATTAGTACAGGCTTCCTCAGCCTCAGCCCTCCAGATGTTTTGAGACTACAATTTCCATCATCCCTGACCACTGGTCCTGCTAGCTAGGGATCATGGGAGTTGTAGGCCAAAAACATCTGGAGGGCCGAGGTTGAGGAAGCTTGCATTAGTAGAAGCCGGCAGAAGGACTCATGCTAATGCAGTGGGACTTCCTTCCCCCTCTCCCTAACGCACCTGGTGTGTCTCCCCCAAATCCACTCTGGAGGGTTAGGGAGAACCTCAGAACAGTGAGGTGGGTGCGGGGAGGGAAGAAAATAAGAAGAGCCTGCTGGATCAGGCCAGTCGCCCATCTAGTACACCATCCTGTTCACACATTGGCTAACCAGATGCCTTTACAAATGTGGCCATAGAATCACAGAATTTTAGAGAATTGTAGAGTTGGAAGGGACCCTGAGGATCATCTAGTCCAACCCCCTGCAATGCAGAAATAGGCAGCTGTCCCAAACAGGGATCGAACCTGCAACCTTGGCGTTATCTAACCCGCTGAGCTGTACACACAACAGATTTGTATAATGGCATTATGATGTTGACCTTCCCCCCTCCCCCATTCCTTTCTTAGTGAAAGGGGAGCAGATGGTTCTCAGGTCTGGAAAAGTGGTCCTCTTCCACTTCTGAGTGGGGTTGCATGTCCCCCAAAATAGCAGCTGCACAGTCTGGAGCATGGGTAGGCAAACTAAGGCCCGGGGGCTGGATCCGGCCCAATCGCCTTCTAAATCCGGCCTGCGGACGGTCCGGGAATCTGTGTTTTTACATGAGTAGAATGTGTCCTTTTATTTAAAATGCATCTCTGGGTTATTTGTGGGGCATAGGAATTCATTCATTTTTTATTTTAAATATAGTCTGGCCCCCACAAGGTCTGAGGGACAGTGGACCGGCCCCCTGCTGAAAAAGTTTGCTGACCCCTGGTCTGGAGTGTACTCTTTGACCCAGCTGCATTGCTGGAACATCAAGTAGCCTCATTGCCATGCATTACGTTTTACCAATGTAGACCGGTTTGCCAGCAGTGGCTATTACTGGATAGGGATGGCTCACTCCCAGCTGGACTACTGCAGTGTATTGTATAAGGAGCTGCCCTCAGTACCTTCGATTACTTAGAATTTGGCTGCAAGAATTCTGTCTGTTGAGAGTAGGTGGAGCATTCCTCTGCTTCCTCCTGTGAGAATTTTAAAAGCCAGTGGAATACATTGTTCATTGTTCCTTTCACATGGAAATTAGCACCTGAGCAGAGTGTGCATTTGTCAAATAAAATGTTGCTGTTTTAAAAAGGACTTAATATGTGGTTAAGTGGCAGGAGCAAGCCATACAATCTCAAGACAGAAAGAGCAAAATATCAACAGGATATTTGAGTGACAGAAAAGACGCAGGATGACAAGTTTACACTGTACTGTGAAATCAAGCTAGTGAGGCTGCGATCCTAACTGCACTTAAAAAAGGTAAAGGACCCCAGACAGTTAAGTCCAGTCATGAATGACTCTGGGGTTGAGGTGCTCATCTCGCTTTACTGGCCGAGGGAGCTGCCGTTTGTCCACAGACAGTTTTTCCAGGTCATGTGGCCAGCATGACTAAGCTGCTTCTGGCGAACCAGAGCAGCGCACAGAAACGCCGTTTACCTTCCCGCCGGAGCGGTACCTATTTATCTACTTGCACTTTGACGTGCTTTCAAACTGCTAGGTGGGCAGGAGCAGGGACCAAGGAATGGGAGCTCACCCTGTCGCCACCTACCACTGCACTTACCTGGGAGTAAGCCCAGCTGAATTCATTGGGATTTACTTTTGAGTAGACATGGTCAGGATTGCAGCTTTGTGATGGGTCATTAGCTATTTCATTAACTTTGCCTTTAAGATGCCATACAAGACTTTTGGGGTTTTGCTGCAAAAGGCCAATAGGCCAACATCTCTGGAAATTCATTAACTTTGAAAGGGAGCACACAGAGAAGGAGATTGGTTTGTAAATGCCTGTTGATGACCGAGATGTGGATGTCTGTGTGCAGTATGATATACACATACTATATACATTGCTTTTAGCAGGTGAAAGTTGCCCACAACTCACTTCCATAAAGCAGCATGTTCAGTGTGCAAACCTGGTAGACCTTCCAGTGTGCAAACACTGGTAGAGCCAGTGTGGTGTAGTGGTTAAGAGTGGTAGACTCGTAATCTGGGGAACCGGGTTCGCGTCTCCGCTCCTCCACATGCAGCTGCTGGGTGACCTTGGGCTAGTCACACTTCTCTGAAGTCTCTCAGCCCCACTCACCTCACAGAGTGTTTGTTGTGGGGGAGGAAGGGAAAGGAGAATGTGAGCCGCTTTGAGACTCCTTCAGGTAGTGATAAAGCGGGATATCAAATCCAAACTCTTCTTCTTCTTCTTCTTCATATTGATATTGGTCATTAACATCACATTCTCTCATATCCTTTTGGAGAGGCTAGCCATTGCTGTAGCTGCCTTGCCCAATACACTTACCCAGTTCGGCGTCGATGGAAAGGTGGCTGGTTATGGTGGAGCCCAGGTAGACAAATTTGTCTACCACCTCAAGGGTGTGGTTACCAATGCTGATGTGCGGAGTGCTCCTCAGGCTGATGGTGAGGCTGAACTCCCTGCAGCCTTGGGCAAAAGCAGATGATGAGTCTCTGTCAAGCTTCCTTGGAGTGTGCTGTCAAGGCTGCATCATCTGCAAACATTTTCTGTTGTACATCACAGGTGCAACACACACACACACACACACGAGAGAGAGAGAGAGAGAGAGAGAGAGAGAGAGAGAGAGAGAGAGAGAGAGAGACATATACAGGAATGAAAACAAACAATATCTTCCTTCCTATGGGAAATTAGGCAGGTAAAGGTAAAGGGACCCCTGACCATTAGGTCCAGTCGTGTCCGACTCTGGGGTTGCGGCACTCACCTCGCTTTATTGGCCAAGAGCCGGCGTACAGCTTCCGGGTCATGTGGCCAGCATGACAAAGCCGCTTCTGGCGAACCAGAGCAGCGCACGGAAACGCCGTTTACCTTCCCGCAGAGCGGTTCCTATTTATCTACTTGCACTTTGACGTGCTTTCGAACTGCTAGGTTGGCAGGAGCAGGGACCGAACAACGGGAGCTCACCCCGTCGCGGGGATTCGAACCGCCGACCTTCTGATCAGCAAGCCCTAGGCTCTGTGGTTTAAACCACAGCACCACCTGGGTCCCAATTAGGGGCAGAGAGAGAGCTAATCCAGAGCTCTTCTCCCTGATTGCCTAGCTGCCTGCTAGATGCAAGGACAGATCTGGTTGGTCTGAAGGATGCTTTTCTGCAGGTGTGAATATACCTTTTCAGCCCAAGTGCCCCAACTAGCTGTGGGCAGAGCCTTTCTACAGTACGGTACGTGCCAGAGGTTTCCACACACACTCATCCTCCACCCAGGAGAGCAAGAGAGGCCTTCTGACAAGTCTAGGACCCACTTCAGCCAGGCACCACCGTTCACTGATTGTGAGAGGTGTGGGCTGGGGAAAGGGGTGCATCCTGGGATAGTCCCAAGGAGCCCTATAGAGAGTTCCTGGGGTCCACATTTAGCCCTTAGGCCTGAGGTCCCCCATGTGTTCTGTGAATGTGCAGACCACGCTTTAAAAGTCCTTTCCCTCCAAAGACTGTCGCTGCACCCGACAAGCAGAGAGTGTCAGCCGTTGCCTCCCAAATGGACTGTTGTTTATTTTTATTTTTTATTTGTAATTTTCAGTTATATACATTTCAGTAGTTTTACAGTCATTTTAACATTTCAAAACTCAATTTCCTTCCTCCTCTTTCTGCGGTTCCTTAAATTTGTATTCCCTGCATATTCTAAATTAACTTATTCTTTTATTCATCTGCTTTAATTATTTACTCTTACGAAACTGCAGGTTATTACAATAATCCTGCCAATGTCCTTATCGGTTTGGACTGTTGTTTATTGGAAAGTGCATTTCAGACTGCAGTGCTCTTGAGTCATTCCATTCCCTGCCCATCAAAAGTGGAAGCAGGGTCCTGGCCTTTCACCCTGCTACTAGGGAAAATGCTTTGAGATTTGAGTTCTACGAGAGGCAGGGGAGGAGAGCCGGGTGCAAGCCGTGCTTCTTCCTCTGCGGGGATATTTCAGCTGGACTTGGCCTGCCCCAAACATGACTGTTGGCCTGGTGGAAATTGTTGTAGCGTGGGTTAATGATTTCAGCAAGTGATTTCAGCTCTCTGACATAGCAGGCAGGAGACAGCTTCTTCATGTAACAACTCTTTATTCAGGCAAACAAGACTGAGGGAACTGAGGGTAGGGAAGCTACATTTATAGGGACAGAGGACTGACTAGGAAAAGATACATTTTGGAGGGAACAATCTCAAGCAATCACACAGCTGCTTTTTGGTGGGAACCAATAAGACTGAGGATCCCAATGCAGCAACTTGAATGCACCAATAGTAACTGTTCCTTCTGGGACAGGAAGGCAGTTACTTTACCCTAATGTGATTACAGACAATAGTAATACAGATATGATAACACTCTGAATCAATACACAACAGAAATGACCTTTGACAACCGGCTGTAGCTCAGCTGATGAGTCGGTCTTCAAGTTTGGCTTCCCAAAGTTCCAACCTCAGTTCTTCCTCTTCTGGGGCAATCCAGCAAATGGTCGTGATGCTGCCGGTGTACTTACTGTATGCAGCTGAATCCCAGCGATCGGCTGCCACCTACACACACACACACACACACACACACACACACACACGCTTCTTGCAATTGTCTGTTTTCAGAGAAAACATTTTCTGCCTCTGCAGGCCGCAGTAATGGCCGAGAGCAAGGAGGAGATTACCATAGGAATGGCCCATTCATCTCCTGCAGTTGGTTTGGAATAAGCCTCCAGTGGAGAGCCTGCAGCCGAAAATGGCGCACAGTATGGATCCCCTGCAAGAGAGGAGCCAAAAAATAGCCCTTTCTGTGGAGCGGAACTTTCAGGGCCTGAGCCTCTCGAGCAGAGAGTCCAGGTAGAAATACAGGAGCCGGTTTTCAAGAGAACGGCTCTCGTTATGTTCTATGGGACAAGGTGTAAGGGCTGCCTCCTGAGGCCAAGGTGGCTCAACCTCTCCTACCCTTTGTACAGGGTACATTTTAGGACAGGAGAGAGCAGGGCCAGTCCCAGAACTTTAAAAGACCAAGTGGGGAGGTGATATGCATGTGCTAATTTTGTTTATTTTTATTGCATTGATGTCCCACCTTCTTCAAAGTGCCACAGATGGTTCTCCCTCACCTCATTGTTTTCTTCACAACAACCCTGTGAGGTAGGTTAGGCCGAGAGTGAGTGGGGATTTGAACCCAGGTTCTAGTCTGAAATTCTAATCACTGCATTACACTGGCTCTCCTGTGTGTATTGATGCAAATTTAGGCCAAGTTTAAGAGGGAAAGTTGCTCTGTAAGTAAAGTTACAAATGCGGTGTGTGTGTGTGTGTGTGTGTGTGTGTGCGCGCGCAGGCAGGAGAAACGCCGCTCCCAGGGCACCCTGTAACAATGTTCCTGAGGACAAATTCACCCTCAGCCTCAGAGACATCTCCAGAAAACTGGTTGTTTTCTCCCATATAAGTGAATGGTTGTTACCATTCACCCCAGTGGGGAAAAGTCTGTATTACTTTTATATATTAGGGGTGGGCGTGACCACCTGTCAGAGTTGACCCATGAATTCTTTGCTCATCACCTGATGTGCAGGGAGCTTAATCCTGCTTTCTGCATCAGCAAGTTACCTACGGGGAATTAGCTCATGTACCTGAACCAAGCAGGATTGAAACAGCTGATGTGCAGGGAATTCTTTCAGTTCTGCATTTTTCCTATGGTAGACCTCAGTGTTCTGCGAGGGAACCCCAGAGTAGATCTCGCAAGCTTGAAGTTTGCTCACCTGGGTGTAGAACCTCTTCGGTGCAAACCTCAAAAAGCCGTCAAGAAACGCGACACAGCTGACCTGCACAGGTGTCACAACAGTGCTGACTGTGCAACTGTATTTCTAGATTGATAGATACCTGGGCGAGTATTCAGATATTCACCCCCCACCTGCAGTCTTTGGTGTTACAGTCCAAAAACAGGTGCATTGCATTAGGCTGCTGTTCCCGTCTTCCAGCTTTGAGAGACGGCGTCATTTCCTTTCTTGACCCCACAAAGTCCTCTTGGCACATTGGTACTTCAGGGATGACATGACGCAGGCACCCTCCTCTGTTTTTCCCCGCTCAGGAAAGTGGCATCTGCTTTTTGACGGGGAAACGTGGTACATCAGACTGGACGGGTGAGCGGGGGGCGGGGGCGGTTTGGTGCGTGCGTCGGGCTCTTTTCAAAACCAATTTCTCTTCCTTCACGGGATACTCCAGCAAAGAGCTGCCATCCCTTGTCACCAGCTCCCGGGGAAAATTCATAGAGTTATAATTGAGAGAACAAACTGGGGATGGTGCTGCTAATATGCCCCGACAGCGCTAAGCTGAGTGGAGCCATATTATAGAGCCGGATGTCAAAACAGGTTATGTGTGTCACTCAGGTGGCTCTCTGGAAGGAGCAAAGCAGGGGACGCTGGCCTTTAACGGAGAGCTCCTACTCTGCGTTCCCTGCTGCAGCAACCCCCTCCCAGCAGGCTCTTTTGAGGAGGTCCTGCGGTTTCACTCAACTCCTGTGCAAGCAGAGAGAGGGAGAGAGGTATGTGCTCTGGCTTGTGATTAGCCATCTGCCCAGGAGGCAGATTATGGGAGAACTCAGCTGCAAGTGGAGTGTGTAAAGCAGGTGAGACATGTAACGGCTTTTGCAATCTGTAGGACACCCTGGGAAATGGAGTCGTGTGTGTGTGTGTGTGTGTGTGTGTGTGTGTGTGTGTGTGTGTGTGCTGCTCCTGTGACAAAGCCCTTGGCTGCAGAGATGTGCAGTCCCCCCCCCCCTCTGCTGGCGATCTTGTCAAAATCTGTTGAACATCCCTCAAAATTCCCACAAGCGCCTCGCTTGTGACACTATCCAGTTTTCTCAGCTTCCAGTTCCAGGATTTGGGTCCATTATCATGCCTCGTGAGAGCTCCTGGACTAGATTTTGCTCTTTTCTAGCCCACTGCATTTGCACTGGGGCCGGACTGCTGTAATAAAAGTTTTCTTCTTTGCTTACATGTAAACACTTCTGTGGTTTGGTCTTGGGTGGGAACCAGGGCAACATCGCCGCTCCTGGCAGTGTGTATCCCCAACTCCTGGCAGTGGTACCCCAGTATAGTGCAAATATGCTGTGTCATGATGTCAGAAACACCTCCCCTCCCCCCCCCCGGCCTGCTTGCAAGTATTTTTGTATGTTTAATTATACGTTATGGGGCAGGAAGAGGACTCAACTAGGGAAGGAATCGTGTCGTTGTGAGCTGCTAGGGGGCTTCCCAGGAGACCCTGACTACCCCACTAATAGCAAAAAAAGTGCTGGGCAAGATGCATCCACTTCGTTTGATAATAGCAATGGTCCAGTGCCGAGGGCCTTCTGGTGGTTCCCTCACTACGAGAAGCCAAGATACAGGGAACCAGGCAGGGGGCCTTCTCGGTAGTGGCGCCCGCCCTTCAGATGTCAAAGAGAACAACAACTACCAGACCTTTAGAAGACATCTGAAGGCAGCCCTGTTTAGGGAGGCTTTTAATGTTTAATAGATTATTGTATTTTAATGTTCTGTTGAAAGCCGCCCAGAGTGGCTGGGGAAACCCAGCCAGATGGGCGGGGTATAAATAAGAAATTATTATTATTATTATTATTATTATTATTATTATTATTATTAGCCCTGCTGGGCTAATCAATCAATCAATCAATCAATATTATTATGCTTGTTACTGCTTCTACTGTTACAAGATGGAACACCACTTTTGGTAAGTTGTTTTCACACTTGTATGGTGAAGCTGACAGTTGCGCTTCCCACGCTCTGCCCCCTCCCAGAAATGAGACTCCCTCTCCCTCCCTCCCTCCCTCTTCTTGACATCATTTGGGCTTGGATGACTTTGCTTTATCCTTCACACTAACATTGAACTCTCATTTCCAGGTCGTTTTGCCCAGCAGGGCAGCACAGCAGGTTGAATGAATTTGGAATGCAGATTTTGTTTGATAAAAAATTGCTTCTATGAATCAAGCCATCTAAATGATTTGCCTCAATTACCGGGTTTGTTTACCCTGGAACCGTTTCCTGCCGAGCGAGCCTGGCACCGAGGCTCAGCAAGAAGGGGGTGCCAGTGGCTGGCCTGGTTATCAAGGCAAAAAGAGGTTTCACTTCATTGACTGTCATCAGCCGCTTCAGCGAGGCGATGCTGAGCCAAAACCGCAAGTCAGGCGGAGTCACTCATTTTCCAGGTTCCAGCTGGGACAGGGAACCTGTGTTCCTCCATAGGAGCATAGGAAGTAGCCTTTTGCTGAATCAGACCATTTGGTCTATCTAGCTCAGCATTGCCTGATTGGCAGCAGCTCTCTAAGTTTGCAGACAGGTGTTCCAAAGTCCCCCTGGAAATGCCGGGGATTGGGACCTTCTGCATATGAAGCAGATGCTCTGCCAATGAGCTCTTACTCCAGATGTTGTTGGAGAACAGCTCCGTCGATAATCTTTGACCATCGTCCCTCCTGGCTGGGGCTGATGGGAGTTGGAGTTCACTAACACCTGCCATGCAGCAACATCCCACATGTTCACAAACCCCATTTTTGACAGTGACAAATTATGACCTCACTTTGATGTAGGTATGTAAGTAGCCACCAGCCATCAAAGGCCACAAAGCACTGCAAAATCTTAGAGAGGGTGTTTGGCATATCCAGTGATCTCACAACCACTAGGACCATTTCTGCAGATGCTGTGTTTCGTTGCTAATGGCCAAAGCCTCCTTCGCCACGCAGCAGCAAAGTTTAATCTGTTCCCTTTCCCAGAGAGCTCTGGTGCGATTCAGGCCATGGATTAACATTTTGCAGATTGTGGCTGTTTCTCCGCTCTCTTTCCACCGAACCTCGCTCCTGTGCACTCGGTAGCTATCCTGATAATACAGGAATTATTTCTCAGTCACTCCAGAAGACCTGCTTCATTAGGTTGGTGACTGTTTGGCAATTTGCAAAGTCACTTTCACAAGTCCCCCCCCCCCCCTTTTAATACTCTCTGGTTGAGAGTCACTGTAATAAATGTATTCGATCTTAAGAGTGTTATGATTCAGTTTGGAGTGAGAGGAGGGGAGAGGGGAAAAAAATTAGTCTCCATAATTAGCTGTGACCTCAAGATAAGCTTGGCGCTCTCTGGGAGATTGTGAAGATTTCCTGCTAGGAGCGCCCCCCCCCCCCGTTTGCAATTCCTGCAGATATCCTGCAGCTGCTTTGATTACATCTCTGTCAAGCTGGAATAGGAGCTGCACCTTGGCTAAGGTGGGCTTTCTGACTACAGTGATCCCTCGACTTACGAATGACCCGACTTACGAGTTTTTCGAGTTGCGAGGGATCAAAGCGGCTGCCGCTTCCGAATTTTTTCGACTTCCGATCGGAAGTCGCGCCCGTTTTAAATGCGGTTTCCTCAAGTTCCGAAGGTTTTTTCGACCTACAAATGCGTTCTCCAATGCATTCCTATGGGGACTCGAGTTACGATGATTTCGACTTATGAGGAATCCGTCGGAACAGATTAACTTCATAAGTCGAGGGTCCACTGTATATTTCTTAGCAGTAATGCTTTCCCTCCAGCTTGAGCTGCGCAGACAAGTAAACAAAGGGAAAAAACAACACACAAGGACAAAGGAAATCGGGGACTTATGGGAAGGTGGGTGGGCGGGCTCCTTGCATCTGTGGAAGGACCACCTGGCTTCAGTCCCAGGTCAGGGGGCTGCTAGGAGGAGCTATGGAGGTGTGGTCTTCCTCCCCATCACCTGCTTGGAGCCACTTCACCATAGTCAGTGGCTGGCTTCAGGCATTCAGCATCCTTTGACCAGTTGAAGCTGTGGGCTGAGGTGTAGGGACAAAATGGGAAGGAGCAGGTGGTGGCAGGTAGATGTTTGGCAACAGGGTGGCCAGGAGTTATCCAGGTCTAAGCTCTGCAGAGAACTTGCTTCAGCAACCTCCAGAGGAGGCCCAGAGGCTGTAACTCAACTGATGCACACCTTAATGTCCTGAACCACAGGGTACCTGGCGGCCAGTCCTGCTGGAGGGCACGATCCCACAGCAGATGCTTGCGTGCAGTCCAGCAGGACAATGTGTCCAGTGAGACCAGGTTCCTGCCTCTGCAGCTGATCCAAGGGCCAGGGTGCATGGAGATTAGTCCCGCACAAGCACTGTGCCGAAGAGCTCCCTGGACCATCCAAGCCATGGTCCAACCAATGTGGGCAGTTGAACAGACACAGCAGCTCAGCTCTGCTTCCCTTGTGTACTTTGCCTGCTGATGGCAGCATCTGGGCTTGACGAGGCAGGTGACCCTCACCTGTCCTGAGCCTACTGCAGCTGAGGAATCGCACCCTTCCTCCCAGAGCTAGCAAGCCCCACCTGGCCAGCTAGGGAGCTGGGCTGGGTGCCTTTGCCTGCCTCAGCCTCCTGGAGCAGCCCTCCTGCTGCTCCCTATGCCTCAGAGTTCGTTGTGTTTGGGGAGAAAGGAGCTCCTCTGGCTCAGTTGATGGGTGCTGCTGCTCTTGTTCCTGTGCACTGACCCCATCCCCTCTCCATCCTCCCATCACCCCATGAGTACTTCCTACACCAACCTCTCCTTCCCCATCCCCAGCTTGCCCTGTGTGTCCCACTCCTGGCTACACCCCTTGCCAGGATCCTCTTCCTCCTCCCTGTCATCAGTTTATGACACTTTAGGAGGCCTTGTTTTTGCTTTGGAGTCCAGAGCTCCTTGGGACCCTGTTTCCTTGTGGGGGATGTGGTGGGCCCAAGGCTGGGTGGAGTGGACAACTGGTGACATACCTCCAAGGAGGGCTTAGCCTGGCTGCTTGGGTGGTCTGGGTTCCTTTGTCCCTGCATGGCAGAGGAGCAATTGCTGCTCATCCCCAGATAGAGGATCATATCCTTGAAGCCCCATGGATACTTTCCCATGTCCATGTCTGAGGTCACTGCCATTGGTGAAACCGTGGTATCTTTCTATGTCCGGCTCACTGGTTCGAACCACAATGCCAATTTGATCTCCCCTTTATTGTGCAATTCCCGGAAAGGATTAAGTTTCAAGAAACACCTAGTTAAACTGGGGGACTCCCTCCCCACAGGAAGCAGCGTTGGCCACCAACTTGGATGGCTTAAAAAGAGGACTGGACAGCTTCATTGAGGACAAAGAGGATTGTTGCTATTAGCCACAATTGCTGTGTTTTACGTCCACTATCAAAGGGAGAATGCCTCTGAATACCTGTTGCTGAAAACTGCAGGGGCGGGGAGTGCTGTTGTGATCAAGTCCTGCTTGCGGGTTTCCCATGGAGGCACCTGGCTGGCCACTGTGAGAACAGGATGCTGTTCTAGATGGGACATTGGCCTGATCCAGCAGGCTCTTCTTGTGTTCTTAAGGAGAAGACATGATTTGTGGCCTTTGGGGGTTCACCTAGATCACTGGTCTTCAACTTGTGGGTTGGGACCCACTAGTGGCTTGTGGCCTGATCCCAGGTGGGTCACAACAGGAGCACTTGCGCCATGAAGATATATGGTAAAATGTTATGAAATGGATCCCCAAATGCATCTATGGGTTAAAAGTAGGTCCTGGCTCTGCAAGGTTTGAAGATAACCTGACCTACAACAATGGCATGCAGAAGATTTAGATGGGCTATTTTGTCTTATTCTGCTTTTTTGTATTCTCGGAGGCAATTGGGTATGTTAATTGTTTTTGTTTTTTAAATGTTTTATTACTGGGCTTCTTTGATTGAAAACCATGTTGTGAAGCAGTATTGCCTGAACTGAGTCCAGAAACTCTTGAAACAAAGGAAGGAATAATCTCTTTCATCCTCTGGGGCCAAATGGCCCTTCTCAGTTTCTTCCACCCCCCCCCCCAAAGGGTTGTTTGTTTGCTCTGCAGAGACTTCCAGGCATGCTCACAAAATCAAAAGAGGCCCTGGCTTGCCAAAACTGTCTTTTGCTTTTCTGCGTGTGAGTGGAATTCATACAATATTTTTGTCCTTTGCATAGATTTTTTTTGGAGTATTCTTTGTTGTTGTTGTTGTTGCTGCCATAAATGGCGTTGCCTCCCTAGTCTGGAGCAAAGCTTAACAGCAAAATGGATTTTGACATTTTGATAAGGCTCAGAATCGTGATGCTGCTGATTTATGTTTTTGGGTGTTTTTTTTTGAAAAAAAAATAATCTATTTTGAAAAGCTGGTTGCTTGATGTAAAAGAAGAGTGGAGAAGGAACCCTCCTGAGCTCAAAGGTCTCTCTAATATATGCTTGAAATGTATCATTTCTGGATAGATAATGAAATTTTGAGTTGCGGAGTTGATCGGGGGGGGGGGGGGGAGGCAGCAGTGGCAGTGGTTTCATCAGGCTCAAGGAGAGGGAGGGAAGTGGGGCTGCAGGCCCCCTCCATCCCTTCTGCTGAAAGACCAGCAGCTTTTGGCTCCTCCTTTCCTTCTGCAGTCTTTCCATTCCAACCGCCCATCGCAAGAACTTTGCAACCAAGAACTGTTGGCTAAGTTTGCTTTCCGCCCTCCCCCATCCGATCTCCTTTTCCTTTCGTGTCGTGGACCGTGGCTGTCATCAGCGATATTTGCAAACTGTTCTGGGAGCTTCCTATGAATTTGGAGGCTTTGTGGGAATGGTGTTAATGAACAGGAATCTGCCAAGAAATTGCCTATTATTATTATTATTATTATTATTATTATTATTATTATTAGTCCAGCTGTTCAAGGCAGCTGTGAGCTGGATCTAAGCCAGTAATTATCGCCACCTCTTGCGGCATGCGTTCCACAGATGAGGATGGAAGAGGGCACTAAAGCTTTCATCCTCCTATCCCGACCTCTGGAAATCTGGGCACCACAGTTCAAGAAGGATACTGACAAGCTGGAACGTGTCCAGAGGAGGGCAACCAAAATGGTCAAAGGCTTGGAAACGATGCCTTATGAGGAACGGCTTAGGGAGCTGGGTATGTTTAGCCTGGAGAAGAGAAGGTTAAGGGGTGATATGATAGCCATGTTAAAATATATAAAAGGATGTCATATAGAGGAGGGAGAAAGGTTGTTTTCTGCTGCTCCAGAGAAGCGGACACGGAGCAATGGATTCAAACTACAAGAAAGAAGATTCCACCTAAACATTAGGAAGAACTTCCTGACAGTAAGAGCTGTTCGACAGTGGAATTTGCTGCCAAGGAGTGTGATGGAGTCTCCTTCTTTGGAGGTCTTTAAGCAGAGGCTTGACAGCCATCTGTCAAGAATGCTTTGATGGTGTTCCTGCTTGGCAGGGAGTTGGACTGGATGACCCTTGTGGTCTCTTCCAACTCTATGATTCTAAATCTTAGTCAAGGTTTCCTTTGGCTCCCAAGCATGCCTCTGAAACACTTAAGGGTGAACAACTTGCTTTAAAAATTAAAAATTTAAAAAAATCTGAAGAAGCTGGATTTTGTGGCCAGTGCCACATTGAGGCCAAGGGGGTGGGGGAGAATCAATGTCCAATGTGCCCTTCTTTGTGTGCCTCCTCCACAATAGGTCTGGAGTGTGGCAACATGAGAATGGGTCTTTTCTGCAGTGGCTCCCCGTTTGTGGAATGCTCTCCCCAGGGAGGTTCACCTGGCGCCTTCATTATAAACCTTTAGGCACCAAGCAGAAACATTCCTCTATAACAAGGCCTTTGGCTGATTAACATCCTATACTCCTTGTAAGAAGTGTTGCGGGGAGTGGGTTATTGGGTTGTTTTGTTTTTATATTGTGATTTTATCTTGTGAACTGCCCTGTGGGTATAGGACAGTATGCAAATTTTAATAATAATAATAATAATAATAATAATAATAATAATAATGGAGCTAGTTACAGGTAGATAGCCGTGTTGGTCTGTCATAGTCAAAACAAAATAAAAAAAATTCCTTCCAGTAGCATGGAACTCCTTCCAGTGCATGCACACGAAAGCTCATACCAAGAACAAACTTAGTTGGTCTCTAAGGTGCTACTGGAAGGATTTTTTTAAATTTTGTTTTAATAATGGAGCTGTCACACTCGGAGGGGTCAGGAGTGCTGAATGCATCTAACATAGTGGCTTACTCTTTCAAGGCACATGCAATAACCCACATTCTATCCAACTGAGCACCCACATTCTATCCAAGCACCCACATTCTATCCAACTGAGCTATCCAGGCTGACACCTCACAGCACAGCCTAGTTTGTGAATTGCCTTGATAAGGGCTAGAAACCTGTTTTTTGTTTTTTTAATGAAAATTGTGAATCTTGGGTTACTGAACAGGGTGGTGTGTTCTGAGAGTCCATTTCCATGGTACAATTTTGTAGCCATGGAATTCAGGACGACTGATCAGAACGCCTTGGACCTTGCATAAATCACCTGCAATATTGCAACGTATGCCGGAAGCAAGAGACTGGGTTAGCCTGACCAGTTGGTCTTACAACATAAGGCTGCGTGGCTTCCCTCCCTCCCTCCCACCCCATGGCCGCCTTCCTTTTCTTGAGCTGATTGATGGTTCCCAGAGATTCTTTTACAATATATCAGCTTCTGCTGTAAGAGCGATGCAATTTATGAAGGAAATTACAGGGGGAACATGTCCTTCCTCTGACAGGTGTTTTCTTAACTGTTGCCTCCTGGATGACGGCGCTGATGCGGAGCTTCGATATGGAGAATTGCGGGAAGGAAATGCGCAAGTGGTTAAAGAAAGTTCTTGCCATAACCTTGGAAGTGGCAGGGTGGCTTTTTGACAGGAGCCGCGGGGGCTCTGCGGTTGCCCCCCCCCGTCCAGATCTCTGAGTTTCTTAGAAGCTGGCGCCTGACCAGTGCAATCAACCTGGTATGTTCTCGGATCGAGTATCATGCCATCAGTTTAATTTAATTTAATATTATTATTATTTTTTGCTAAAAAGGGTTATCTGCCCAACTCAGGGCCATGAATCATTTTGTCAGCTTTTTGTGCTGACTCTGCCTGTCTGCGCTCCGCTGTCAGAAATGGGACAAGCGGATTCAAGCCTGGGCTAAAGGAGGAGAAGGAAGCGGTGACTCAAAAGAGCTCCCCTTGGATTTGGCTGTCCTGATCTGCTCTTGGCTCACATTTACAAAACCTCCAGGGTGTGGGAGCTCAGGGCCGCTCCTTCTGCACTCCGCTAGGGACAAGATAACTTGTTCCGCTTCTGAATTTCCCACAGAGGAAACCTCTCAGGACAGACGTTGCCAGCCTCATGGTGAGGCCTGCAGCTGGGAACCCACTGAATGAACTACCCAGGATGGTGAGTGCACCAAGCGAACAAGGAATATTGGTGCCTGTGATTGGCAAGCAGTATGGAGTCTCTGGAATGGTCCGTCCTGGCATAAATGCAAAGAACCTCGCCTTCTGCCTAAGCTTGTTGACTGCACCTTCTGCCTGCTGAACTTGAAGGCTCATAGAATCATAGAGTTGGAAGAGACCACAAGGGCCATCCAGTCCAACCCCCTGCCAAGCAGGAAACACCATCAAAGCATTCCTGACAGGTGGCTGTCAAGCCTCTGCTTAAAGACCTCCAAAGAAGGAGACTCCACCACACTCCTTGGCAGCAAATTCCACTGTCGAACAGCTCTTACTGTCAGGAAGTTCTTCCTAATGTTTAGGTGGAATCTTCTTTCTTGTAGTTTGAATCCATTGCTCCGTGTCCGCTTCTCTGGAGCAGCAGAAAACAACCTTTCTCCCTCCTCTATATGACATCCTTTTATATATTTGAACATGGCTATCATATCACCCCTTAACCTTCTCTTCTCCAGGCTCCAGATTGTAGCTTTGCAATCTTCCTGTTCCACCAACTAGTCTTGGAGGCCATTGGTCAGATTTGGTTGTGGGCCGACCCCCAAACACACCACTGCAGCCACCACTTATTTCTCTCCCCCTTCCCCTTCCCCTCTTCCAGACAATGATATATGTGTCCTATATCATGAATAAATAAAATCTTGCAAGCCAACAAGGAACCAGGTTTTGGGGAGAACCCCCACCCCCACCCCCAGGAGTTCAAGGTGACTTCCATGGTTCTCCCCTTCCCCATTTAATCCCCACAGCAAGCATGTGAGGAAGGTTAGTCTGAGAGACCCAAGGTCCCTCAGCGAGCTTCTTCATGGCCATGTGGGGATTTGAACCCCTTTCTCTCCCACATCCTAGTCCTGCTCAGTGATCACTATACCCACCCCTGTCCTGGTTGTGACTCAGCTTGCTGAATGATGAAACTCCGAAAACATCAAGGAGGGAACTCCAGATGCAACTCCCCTGCCCTTCCTCTTCTGCCAGGTGCTGGGGGTCCAGAAAGAAATGAACAAGGCAACTGTCAGGTCTCCCCTCTACAACTCTGTCCGAAAATGCTGCTTGGCAGTTCTAAGCTGGAGTCAAAATGAATTTGGAGTTCAGCTAAGGAGGATTTTGGGGGAGAGGAGAGCTGCTCAAACTCACCTCTGTGCAGAAGTCTCTTGGCTTATTGTGGGGCGGCAGAGGTGGACAGGTCCCCAAACTTGCCTCAACCTCTGATGAGATGCTGGCTGTGACCAAGGATAAGGCTTCCCCACTCCTCCACAGCCCTGCCTGCCCCCCACCCCACCCCCAGGTCTCTCCTTTCCACTGTGCCTTTGTCTCCGAGAACACCCTCTTCTGATGTGGGCTCCCCCTCCTCACTTTTGCATGGAAATGCAAAGTATCTGCTTTAAAAATAACCATAAAGGGAGTTATTTATAGCAGATGGCAGTAACCACCAGCAGAATGAATTCCCTGGTTGTCCTGCGTGCAAATTACTGACAAAAGTAAGAGGGAGACGGCGATAAAGCCTGGCTGTGTTAAATCACCACTTTCATGCCTTCCATAAGTACCACTCATGATCCAAATACGCCAGGCATCTCCTTTCTTGGTGCCCACCTCATCCCATGCTCACCTTACAGGCCACCGTCTCTACTAAGGAGGCTTCAGCATCAAAACTTCTGTCCAGATTTGCAGACTCCTGAGTCACCTGCTCTTGTTTTTGAAGGGAGACAGGCGTATTTGGAATTCTACAGTCTCCTGTTCGTTATTATTTCCAAACATCACGTTGTGTGAGCAGCACATGCACAGTTTCAGGGACTTCGGTCGGTTTTGTGGGGGCCCCCCTCTCCGTTACCAATGTGCTCAATAAGGACCCTTAAGCAATGGGGCCATTGCTTATCCTTACTTTGCTTCCTGGATCCTGACTTGTACATGGTCTAGAGTCTTTGGACACTTTGGCTAGGAACCTCGCGTCCCCCAGCCTCCTTGGGTAGAACTACTACTTGGGGCAAAACAGGGAAAACAGCTGCAGGAACCCTGGCAGAGAATCCCTCAGGATTTAAGGAGAGTGCAGCTGCACTGTGCCATCAGGGAGCAGATAGGCCCAAAAACTCTCCTTGCAACTCCTTGTGAGTGATCTGCGTCTCCTTCCTAGCCGAAAAGCCAGGAATGTTCCTTGCCTGAAGGAGCCTGCCAGCTTAACTGTCGGGGTGAAATATGCCATCTCTCTCTTTTGCATGGGATTTCTTGCTGCCTGCTCCAGGTAAGCAGCCCGTAGACAGTATCTTATTTGAACAGTTGGACGGGCTGTGCCTGATAACACAATTCCATTAAGACGCTCCTATCTTTATCATAAAAAGGCAACTTGTAAAATAGGGCTGGTATTGTGGCAGAGTATAATCGGAATAAAAAATGCAGGGGGAGAGAATATTTGAAAGTGTTTATTTCCTGGGACGCTGCTTTGGCAAATGTCAGCGGTGATGGATGCGGCATTCAGAAGTTTTGTCAGCTGGGTCTCTCCCCCCCCCCCAAATGCCATGCCATTGAAGGTTACATTTTCAGTATCTTTTCAGCACTGGAAGTATGCAGAATAAATCACTATTAAAAATGCTGGACATCCTGAATAAATATCCTGGCTTCATATTGGAATATTTTGATGGTGGCAATGGGTTTTATCTTACTCCTATCCAAATGCGAGGAGAAGCAAAGAGAGGGAAGATAAAGCCATTTCTGATTTGAAATAACTTTAGAACAAGCTGGAGATATTGTACAATCTGTCAGTGGATATGCTAGGGCCTGAGACAGGTTGAAGGGTTGCTTCTGAGCATGACTTCAGCCACACACGGATGACAAATGGAGCAGGGAGAAGCGTGATGCTCTCCAACTCAGTGGCAGGAACTGGACCAAGCAGGTGCGTGGCGTTTCTGTGTGTGTGGAGTTAACTTGTTTCATCTCACAAGGTTCCCTTAAATCCTGTACAGACTTCCTCTCCATCATGACACCCACCCTGTGGAATTGCTTCCTTTGAAAGAGATTTGAGGAATGCCTTCCGCTTCATTCCGTATAGGTGGAATGCCTTCCACAGCTGGCATTGATAGGAGGTGCTGCCGAACAACTGTGTGGCTATCCCTGGTCAAGATATTTGAAGCTTTAAAGTACCTTGTTGGGTGCCTAGGGTTTCTGTTTTTGAGAGATAGGTCTAGAAACAAGCTACCTTCTGCCTTGTAAATTATTCTCCCCCCTCCAAAATTGTTAAAGTAGCTGTCAGCCAGGGGGGTTCAAACTGGTGCGTTCCGAATGCTGTTGGAACACACAACTAAACAGCTCCCTTTGGCTGATGGTTCTCCTTCCTAGGATGAGGTGTCATCCAGTTAGGTGAGGTGGCTGGGGAAAATTCCATTTCCTGCCTCCTTCCTGAAGAGCACCATCACTTAGTTGTAGCTCTTGCTGCAACCTAGCTCATTCTTTGAGATTTGGAAGGGAATACTTGAGTGGCCAAAGGAAGTGGGTGGCACTGTGGGTTAAACCACAGAGCCTAGGGCTTGCCGATCAGAAGGTTGGCGGTTTGAATCCCCGTGACGGGGTGAGCTGCCGTTGCTCGGTCCTAGCTCCTGCCCACCTAGCAGTTCAAAAGCACGTCAAAGTGCAAGTAGATAAATAGGCACCGCTGCAGCGGGAAGGTAAACGGCGTTTCTGTGCACTGCTCTGGTTCGCCAGAAGCAGCTTTGTCATGCTGGCCACATGACCAGGAAGCTGTACACTGGCTCCCTCGGCCAATAAAGCAAGATGGGCGCCGCAACCCCAGAGTCAGACACGACTGGACCTAATGGTCAGGGGTCCCTTTACCTTTACTTGAGTGGCCAGTTCAGACCATTGTCTTAAAAGGAAAAGTGGCCAGTTCAGAAGGCTCTTCTACTAGATTCTAATCCTCACTGGATACAGCATCACAGACCTAGAAGTGTTCCAAGGACACCTTCCAAATTGCCACCCCCACCCCCCAAAACATATAACAATATTATTCCTGATCTCCCATCTTGACTTACTCACTTCAGGGGTGGGAGTGGGCTTTCTGGGCAATGGTGATGCCTCTGGGATTCCTGATGGCACTGCCTGCATGTGTATGTTTGCGGTTGGGGGGAAATGAATGCTACCCAGGGCCTCCCCATTTTAACTATGTGGACTGCTGGGAAGCATCCAAGCTGGCGGCTTAACTCCCCCCCCCACCCCACTTGTCAGTCCCTCCTTTGGTGGCACTGCTGCTCTGGAAGACAAATAGAATTAATTTCTGCACCTCTCTTAGTCCTAAACTGAGTGTCATGTCCGGGCTCATTCCAGCGACCTTTGCGTACAGCTTGATTGCTACATTTTGCTGGGATGCTTCGCACTAATGAAATCTGATTGGGAAGATAGAATAGATTTCCGCCCAAAGGAAAGGAAGGGAAGAAAAAAAAAAAGCCGCCTCCTGCTTGCTCTCCCTGCCTGGTGTCCCACTTTAATTGCCTTGTCATCATTAATTGATGTCTCAGAAGTGATATAAATAAATAAATGGCATTCCTCAGGTTCATTCGGAGCCTGGGGCAGAGAGGAGCAAGGGGCCCCTCTTTTGAGCCTGGATGCAAAAGCAGAAGTAGCCCAGAGGCCAGGAAATGGGGCTCAAGGGAGGTAACCTGGTCTTATTGCTGCTCCTGCTCTCCTTTGAATCCCTTTGTATCTTAGAAGGGAGGGTTACAAAGGGAGGCACAATAGTGCTAAATGTGGAGTCCGGGAATCAGCGTGTTTTTACATGAGTAGAATGTGTCCTTTTATTTAAAATACAATCTCTGGGTTATTTGTGGGGCATAGGAATTTGTTCACTCCCCCCCTAAATATAGTCTGCCCCCCCACAAGGTCTGAGGGACAGTGGACCAGCCCCCTGCTGAAAAAGTTTGCTGACCCCGGTCTTGGGTTTCTCCATCATATCTCCTGCCTACTCACTAAACAGTACTCAATGCTGCAGCTTTTCCTCATAGGGGAGTTGCTCCACCCCCTTGATAATTTTGCTTGCTCTTTTCTGAACCTTTCCCTGACTCTACAATATACTTTTTGACATGAGGTGACCAGAACCGTACATACTATTCCAAAATGTGTTCACACCATAGGCTTGTATTATTGGCAATATGAGGCTGGCAGTTTCATATTTTAATTCCTTTTCTAATGATCGCTAGCATGGACTTTGCCTTTCTCACACCTGCCACGCACTGGGTCAGCAGTCCTGGTTTAGGTACAGGGTGTCCGGGGCTCAGACCAAGACATAGGGAAGTTGGGTGTAGAGGGGAAGCTCAACTCAACAGGAGGCGACTGTCTTGGGGTGGAGGTGGCAGCCCCACCTGCTTTGTAACGTGAAGACCCACCATGCACGGCCCTTTCAATGCAATGGAGTGCTGGCACCTGTGCACAGACTCTCAGAAATGTGGCTTCCCATTTCATCTGAGAAACTTCTCACTGAGTTTCAAAGAGCGATAAATTGCTAGAATATGATGGAGAGGGGAGAGAGGAGAGGCTGTTGGCCCACCCCACCAGGGCTGATTTACATGATGCACTGAACATCTCTCAGCCCTGGGTCAGCCTGGATTTATGTATATAATTAGTATTAATCAACAATCAAATGAGAGCTCTTGAGTAAATCAACGTTTTTTAATTAGATTGCTATGTTGCGTAAAATATTTTCTGACTGCGTGGAGAAAGGGAGCTCGCTGGAGCTCCTCCGTTGTGCCCTCTTCATTAGTGTTGGGGGCTCACATGTTTGCAACCGCTCTCGGCTTCTGCTAATCAGGGGCTTTCGGTGGCTCTGCCGGGCTAGCAGTTGCATTCTGGGACAGCCTGGAGTGGAGTTTCTCACTCTCCGAAGCAAGATTCCCAACAGCTGGATGTTGAAACATCAGCAGGTGAATATAAAACCATGGGGCTCAGGCAAGCCATTAGCAAATGGAGCAGAGGGAGTTTCTCATTGATCTCAGAGCTGCCAGAGAGCCTGGATAACAAAAGACTCCTACTGGATCAGAACCAATGATCCTTCTAGGATTATGCTCATCACAGTTGTCATGGTCTTGAGCCCTCAGAATCCCCAAGCAGTAGAAGCTTCACAAAGGAGATGAACCCACCCACTCACTGGGCCATTCTGAGTAGACATATTGGCATCGATTCCAGAACAAACAAACCCCCAGTCCGCAAACCTGAGAATGTATGCTTGGCTGTGGACTCTGAGGAATGGATTCCTAATTGCTCCAAGGATCACAAAAGCCCTGCAGAGCACCAACAGCTCTGTTCTCCACTGCTCCAAGCCCTAGTGCCTAGAGAGGGACCCTTTGCTTTCATAAGCAGCAGGCTGCAGGGCTCAGAATTCTCCAGGTCATACTACAAAGCTGTTGCCCAGGCAGTCACTGTCCATGGTCCTGAAATGCTTGCTCTTAAAGTATGCCCTGCTGACGCTGTCCAGGGTCCTGACTTTGTGCCTTAGCTCGAAACTGACTTGGGAAGCTCTCAGGGATCAGGACATGGGCACAGATAGACCTCTCCTTCTCCAGCTGCATATGAATTTGACAAACCCACTTGAAAGTGTAATCCAATCTAAAGCCCACCTAAGCCAGCAGGCCTTGCTATATCTTGTGGCCGTGAGGCCCATAAGTTTACCACACATTGCATGATGGAATCGGTTGAGTAGGCAGCCTTTGTGAAAATGTACTCAAGGTAGTTTTGAGAGAGCAGCTTCTGAGATGTGGGGCTGTGATGTTCCCAGACACAGGTCTCAAAGGGATACGTCTGGGGATGCTCTGTGGCCTAGGATGAAGATCTGAGCAGTTCTAAATCAGGGATAGAGAGCCCTTTTCCAGCCTGGGGGCATTATTTAATCATGGATGGGCATTCCTGGGGCCACCTGCCAGCAGTTGGTGGCACCAGAGGCAAAAGTTGACAGGGCAGCAGGGGGAGAGCGGCAACTCTTACCTTGCTGCAGTAGGCTACATTCCAGCCAGAGGTTTCTATCTATCCTCTATCCGGGCAAGCAAGAGGCACCATCACAATGCAAGAAAACTTTCCAGCCAGGGAAGAGCCTATGGAACAGGGTGTAGCCATGGGCAAAATTAACGAGGGCTGCATTTCATCTCTGGGCCTGAGGATTTCTTTTTCTGCTCTAAAGGAACACCCTGGAAGGATGTGTGAGCTGTACTGCCCTTGTCTATTTGGGCAGGAAATAAACACCTCCCCCAAAATCAATGACTGGTGGAGTTCCCTCCATCTACAACCTTCCCATAATGGGGTATAGTAGCACTGAAGTAAGTCTTTTTCTTCTTCACCCTATGGGGTGCAGTGCTGTGGGTGTCTGGATGGCGGCAGCCATGTAGGGTCTTTAAGTGGTGGTCTGAGTGGCAGTTCCTGAGTTTTCACTGTTTAATCTTCCCAGAGTGAAAGAGAGGAGTGGGGGTGGGGTGGGGTGGCAGGCCTGGATTCCTCCTGAGGCCTCTGTGATGCTCGGGGGCAAATTGAGGTCTGTAATCTCGATCCATCCAGCCACTTTTTCTTTCTTTTCCCGGCTGTCATGCAGGAAGGAGTTTGCAGACTGTCAAAAATGTAATATTGGCTTGAAGTGCTTCTCAATTAAAATTTATAATTAACAAGTTATTATTCCATTTTCAAATATTTACTGACTTTATAATATCTCAAATCATCTGCCAGGCACGACACTTTGTTAGAGGGAGATCCAGGGACCTGGCGATGACAGCGTTCCCTCGGTTGCTAAGCATGGAAGGTGTCTGAAAGTGTGGCACTGGGGCTGTTTTTTCCCTTCAAAATTAGCTTATGTTACACAGCTCTTTGTCCCTATCCTTGTGTTTGTTGGGTTTTTTTCCTGCACATATTTTGTCTACGTTGCTACTGTGGTAATGATTCTGGCATTATGAATGTGAGAAGACAGACTCCTTTTCATCAGAATGCAGGAAAACTGAGTCAGACCACTGGTCTACCTCACATAGCATTGTCTACACCAGGGGTAGTCAACCTTTTTATACCTACCGCCCACTAATGCATCTTTCTTGATGGTAAAATTTCCTTACCGCCCACCAGTGCACGATGGAAGGAGGATTCAGCTTGTGCCGTAGAACCACCTACCGCCCACCTAGAATCCTGAAACGCACACTAGTGGGCTGTAGGGACCAGGTTGACAACCCCTGGTCTACACTGACTAGCAGCAGGCCTACCTGAAGGTGTTGCGTATTGAGTCTGGGACCTTCTGCATGCATAGAGCAATGCCTCTCCCCCAAAAGAAGGAAGCCCAGGGCCTCACCCAGTTCTGAACTGGGGCTCAGATTCATAGCACCATGCTCTGACCAGATGAGCTAGGTCATCATTCCTCAGTAGCAAATCTCCAGAATGACGCGGTTGCTTCCACCCAAGCTCCTAGCCACTTCCACCCCATTGGGCCATTTTATTTTTTGAGGACAGGTGAGCATCAAAGTTGGGGTAGCTGGTTCCCTTCCCCAGTTCTCCTCTCATCTTCTGGGAGACAAAGTGGTCAAGGCAAGTCAGGAATTGATGAGACCTTTAATCAGGTTAGTTGAAGCAGATGAAACCTCCCATTGCCCCCTGCCTCCCCGAGCTTGCATTTCTCCTTTTTCCAGCAAGGAACTCCAGAAGCAAAAGCAATTCTAAGTGCATTGTGTGTTAAACTCCTTTAAAAACACACACACAACCCAAAAACCAATTAGATTAATAATAAACCTCTCACAGCTCTCATTAGCTCCAAATTGGGTTAAACTTGGTTGTTAAGTTTCAGGGAACATGTAATTTTCTTCACATCTGCTGCAAAACGTAAGGGATAAGAATTAGAGACTTGCAGGGTTTTTTTTTCCAGAATGAAAGGTTTGGGCTTCCCTGGAATTAATGTGCTCTTCATTCTGGAGGTATTTGCCCCAGGCCTGTATATGGCAATTTTTATCAGTGCCTGGGTCTCCGTCTTGGGTGGTTGTCCATCTTGGATGTTGAGAAGGCTCCTTTTCATTCTTTGCCATGAGGCTGGTAAGTTTTTTTCACCCAGGGACTGCATTCCCTCATGGACCACCTTCTGGTGGGCAGAGCTAGAGGTAAAAGTGGGCGGAGCCATGGGTCCAGCTGTCACTTTTTGTGCTGCTGACTTACATTCTAGCTGTGCAAATGCACAACACCCCTTTTTGTCCTGAACCCAGGCAAGAAAGATGCATTATCTCAGTTCAAGGACACATTCCAGCCAGGCAGGGCTGATGTGCAGAGTATAACCTGGGGAGATAGAGAAGCCTACATAGCTGCATTTGGGTCCCCTGGTCCTGAGATTCCAGTTCACTGAGAAAAACAACAACTTTAGTGTTAAGCGAAAAAGGCCACCTGACTCTCTCTCCATTGGCAGGCAAGAGGAGTGCATTGCATTTCTCTCTAGCCCAGAATTAACTTCTCTTTTAACACATCCACAACGGAAAGGATGTCCCTCATGCACAAGCCATCTGAAGTAAATAAATCTCCAGGGCCTTTTTACATGTCCGGAGAGTGGTAGTGTCCCCCCCCCAAATAAAGTGTCTGCGTTCCAGTGCTGTGGGGCCACCACAAAGAGGACCCTGCCCCTCATGCATGAGCCAATGCCACTGAGGTGCTGAGCAGACAAGAGGGGCCATGATATTCACATGTGGGCAGCTCAGGCGGTTCTTCAAATAACTCTGGCCCAAACCACTCAAGGTTTGATAGAATAGAACCAGCATTTTGCAGTGGGCTTGGAAACCCCCTGCCTTTGCAACCATTGCAAGTGGTTTGGATTTGTCTAATGTGCTATTTTCAAAACCAATATCCAAATGTAAATATTTTGATGCACCCTTAATAACTCCCTCCTGCTAAATATTTGTGATGTTCTTAATGATGGGTTGTTTCCAATGAAGTTCCGCTCAGAATAGACCCACTAAAATGAATGGACCCGAGTTAGTCATGTCTGTGAAAGCTGCAATGGTTCTACCCTGAGTAGAATTAACACTGGATACATCCCAGTAAGTGTTTTTTATTTATTAATTTGTTGCGTTCATGGCTTGTTTTTTCTCTCCAAGAAGCTTGAGGTGGCGTACACAGTTTCCCCCTCCTCTTTTAATCCCCCACAACAACCCTGCAAGGTAAGTTAGGCTGAGAGTGAATGACTGGCCCAAGGCCACCCAGTGAGCATCTCCTTGTCTGAGTAGGGATTTGAACATTTATCTCCCAGATCCTGGTCCAGCACTCTAACCACTGCACCACATTGTCTCTCTGGTGTATGTGTGTGTATATCTATATATAGATATATGGGCGGGGGTAAATCTTAGCCCATTATTTCTCGGGAAGATGAATGGCCGTTGTCTTTCACAGCATATGCCGCTGCTGTCACAAATTTAAAAATGATTTCTGTATATGATCCTTCATAGACATTTATTAGTGTGGCAGGCATTGTTCCCCGCCGGGCGAGAGTGGCGTCTGGAGGATACCTCTCCAAAAACAAACCCAGGGATTTTTCCTTTTTTTCCTCTCCAGAATGAAATGTGAGAAAGGGGAAGACAGCAGGCAAAAGAGCACCTGCTGCATTTCATTTTACCGGTGGAACATTAAAAGGCCATAAAGAGAGGGGAGTGCCTCTCCCCTACAGCTCTCCTTGGAGCCCTTCTGTGGATTTGCCCACCACCAAATTGGGCTAATGAAATCTATGCCAAGAAGAGGCATGCCCCAGCAGAAGAGAGAGGACAAGTTGCCATCTTATTCAGCCTTCCCCCCCCCCCCAATGCAGAGCCAGCTCTTAAGTTTTGGGGGTCTTGTGAGGGGGGCACCCTCTACACCCTGCTCCCTTAGTGAGACTTCACCCTCAGCACCATGAATCTCCAGCTTCTGCTTCTGCTGATGTTCCCCTTTCTCATTGATGCTCATCAAGGAGAGAGTCACTGAGCAAGCAGGCAGAGGTGTACTAGGCTCCCTTGCACCCTTGGCAAGGATCAGTTCGGCGCCTCCGAAACCAGGAGAGACCATGGACCAGAAACTGAAAAAGTTTGCATTTTGTTGCCTTTCACATGCTGCCAGTGACTTCCTCTGTGGTCACTGGGGTCTGCTCTGCTCTGTTCCACCTCCCCTCTTCCTCCTCCTCCGTAGGCCTGTCTGCCTTCTTTCCTCCCACCCTCCACTCACTGCTTTCCCTCCTAGCCACTCCAAGGCAGAGTGGAGAGGCACAATTGTAGTGCCCAGAACTGGACACAGTACCCCAGGTGGCCAAGGCAGATTAGAGTGGCACTCTTACTTCCCTAGACCTGGACACTATACTTTTGTTAATGCACACCAGATTTGCATTAGCTTTTTTTTTTTTTTTTTTTGCTGCTGCATCACACTATTGACTCTAGTTCACCCTAATACCCCAGATCCTTTTCACATGACAGCAATCGGATTGTGCATTCCCCTGCACACACTCACACATAATCCAGGGCCTGTGTGTTATTTAATACAGGTCACATGATGATGTAAAAGGACACAAATGGAATTTTACAATGTGAGTTCAACTCATCCATGCACTGCATGGTGATAAAGTTCTGGAAGGCAGATCTGTATGGCCAAATCCAAATTTCACAATGCAGGTGTTTGCAGAAAATGTGCTCCTTTACCTTGTTGTCTCTCCCTGTTTTCTCTTCTTTCCCACACCATTTTTTAAAAAAGGTTTTTCAACATTACATTTAGTCTGCCTAAAGGGATCAGTCTGGCAGGGTTTTATATAAAAGCTGTGTTTTTTCTTTCCATGGTTGTGGCAGCTAAAAACTCGGGTACTACAAGTGAAGTCTTGACGTTGCAGATTGACCTTTGCACCATTTGCTCAGAACAGAAGTGTTCTTTTAAAGATTAAATCTTAGCTGTCATTTTCTGCAGGATTTTTTTTGTTTTGTTTTAAAGGCAGGTGTGTTATTCTCTGAGTTCTTCACATGTGTTTTCCAAAAAGGGGAGAACCTTTGTTTTCACCAATAAATAAAGCATTTATTTGGAATCCCACCAAGCCAGGATGATATGCAACATTTAAGCTATGTTTAAAATAAGATTTGGTCTTTTTCTTTTTTTCTTTTTGGAGGGTTTATCCCCCCCCCTCTTAAATTGGAACTTCGGGTTCTCAAGATAATGACTTGTTTCCGTGGAGAGAGCAATCAATAACTCAAAACGACAGTTAACACAAAGAACAGAAATCCTGTAGCTATATTTGAAAATATAGATCAAGCAGGCCCTCTCCTAGGTGCACTAACAGATATGTGAGTGATTTATACGAAAACAGTTTAAAACATTCACTTGCTGTAAGGACTAATTTTCAATAAATCAAACTGCATTCCCCATAGGAGTGTGAAATAAATGAGGGCAGGAGAAATTGCTGAAGGTTGTTCTGCAATAAAGAGATGGCTCCGAGTTCCCTTAAAATTATATTTAAATGGACAAAGTTGATTTAACTGTCTTTTCTCGTGTCTAGTACCAAGATTTAGGTCTATAGCACGTCATTAGAACCAGAAATTATTCATCAGCCGACTTTTAGTATTTCGTATGCATTCTACTTAATGGCAATTTTAATATTCCCATCTTCGGCCCTAAATCGTTATGGAGAGGATTCAAATTGCTTGGTATATGGAGCAGCCCATAAAATTCTTTCGGGAAAATTTTTCAAATTGAGTGGCAAAGACAGAATTATCAACATCTGATATTATCCGGTTGTTTGAAAACGGGAAAGGGGGTTTGGGAGGGGGGTAGAGAAGAGGCCTTTTATTGTGTGTTTGCTGGTGGCAGTAAAATCTATATAAGCCAGAAGTTAAATATCCCTGCAGTGGGTGAACGATTTGATATTTACAACAATCACAGTTAAAATGAGAGTTGAACCCCATCCCTCCTCAGTGGGAGTGCTTGGCCCAGGGCCACACTGTGGCAGGCAACTGTCTGAACTGAGCCAGAGGAAGCCAGCTGAGTGGGGACCAGGGGTTAGGGGCCAGAATCTGATGGTTTGAGTAAGCCAAGAGCCCACAAAGGCCACCCAGGACCAGCCCAAATCCTTGCCTGTCTAGGAAAGCTTTATAGCCCTTCCTGTTCAGAAGAGCCAATGGCCTCTTCCTCCTCTTCACACACCCATATTCCTCTCCCTCCTCCAGTGTGGCGTAGTGGTTAAGAGCGGTAGACTCTTAATCTGGGGAACCGGGTTCGCGTCTCCGCTCCTCCACATGCAGCTGCTGGGTGACCTTGGGCTAGTCACACTTCTCTGAAGTCTCTCAGCCCCACTCACCTCACAGAGTGTTTGTTGTGGGGAGGAAGGGAAAGGAGAATGTGAGCCGCTTTGAGACTCCTTGGGGTAGTGATACAGCGGGATATCAAATCCAAACTCCTCCTCCTCCTCCTCCTCATCTTCTTCTTCCTTCTAGAATAACGTGTCATTGGCATTCTATCTTGCACTGCAAAATAAATCAAAGCATTATAAAATGAAGCATTTTATAAAGCATTATAAAATGAACACCATGCTTTGGAAAGAACTGTCTTCATCGTTCTGCGTATAGTGAAGACCAAGAGCTGTGTGGGTGTTGTGGGAGTTTGTGCACTGTGCTTCTGAGTCACTTAAGGGTATTTGAACCATTGCCTGTAAGGATGTCTTGAGGAATGGTAGCGGTGAGGTCACTGCCAGCTGCGTCCTTCGGGCTGATGGATGGGGGGCGTTGGTGTTACCTTGTGTCTTGAGGTTAGTAATGCTGCTGCAAAGAACTGAGCTGGGTCCATGTCTCCATTGGCATGAGAACCTAAGAAGAATCTGCTGGATCAGGGCATGGGGGGTCCACCGTATCCAGCAACTTGTTCTCAAAGTAGACAAGCAGATGCTTGTAGGGAAGGTACAGGAAGACTCCCACTTGTGATTCCCAGCGACTGGTTTCCGAGGCAGGCTGCCTTGGCACGGGACGTGGTTGCATAGCCCTCAGGGCTAGTGGGTGTCTATGGACTTTCCCTCCATGAATCTCTCCAGTCTTCTTTCAAAGCCATCCCAGTTGGTGACCATCCCTGCCTCTTGTGGGAGCAAAGGATATAGTTTAATTATGTGTGAAGGACTTAGGAAGAGCTTGCAGAATCAAGCCAATAGCCCATCTAGTCCAGCAGATTAGGGCATGTCGTTTTAGGGAGTGAAACTTATTTTTTGCATTTCCCCCCCGGTGAGGTAGGTCTTTAAAATGTGCCTTTGGATGTAAAAAATTCAAATCTATCATTTTTGTGCCTGGACAACATTTAGCTTGGTAAGTCTACATTTGATGAAGAAGCACCTAAATAGCTGTTGGAAAAACCAAGAATTTTAATTTTGCCTTCTGAAAATATCAGGTAATGCTCAATAAATGAATAATATATAATATAGCTGCAAGTATTTGGCAATTATTTTTAATTATTTCTATGCAATTTTTTACGCACGTTTCACTTACCAAGCAAAGCTAAATGATATCAATATAACCAAAATATATTTTGAATTCCCAAGGCATGTTGCAACTTTTTTAGCAACCGCTGGTTTGGGGAATTTGAAAGTTGACAAATTTGACTTGCCTGAGTCCAGCATCCTCTTCTCACCATGGCCACCTAGGTGCCCCAGTGGGAACCCCCACCCCAAGCAGGACCCTGGCTCAAGAATCCTCTCCTGAGAGCCAGAGTGGTGTAGTGGTTAAGAGCGGTAGACTCGTAATCTGGTGAACCGGGTTCGTGTCTCCACTCCTCCACATGCAGCTGCTGGGTGACCTTGGGCTAGTCACACTTCTCTGAAGTCCCTCAGCCCCACTCACCTCACAGAGTGTTTGTTGTGGGGGAGGAAGGGAAAGGAGAATGTTAGCCACTTTGAGACCCCTTCGGGTAGTGATAAAGCGGGATATCAAATCCAAACTCTTCTTTTCCTTCTCCTGGGGTTCCCGACAACTGGTATTCAGAAGCATTGCTGCCTCTGACCAGGGAAGTAGAGCAGAGCTATCATGACTAGTGACTACTGATAGCTTTCTCCACAAATTTGTCCAATCCTCCTTTTAAGCCATCTGCCATGTGTTGCAGCTTCCCGTCCTTCTTATCTGGAAGCGGATCCGGAGCAGGCTCCTCTGCACGGCCCAAGGCAGAGGTTGCCAGGATGCCCCACTTATTTTGGCACCCTCCTGTCTGTAATTGTGCCGGCCCCGGTGAATGGCCGCCGTTGTGTTGCTGGTGCTTGCTGGAAGGAGGAGGTGAGGATTAAGTGCCGTGGCCCACTGCTGCTCTGCCAAGACACATCCAGGCTCCAATTAATGTGTCCTTGATGGGATTAGTCACTGCCTTGACTGCGACTCTGGATAAAAATTGCCACGTCTGTTACTTTTAGGCTTTAACTTTCTCTAAAATATTGCAGATGCGATAGAGGCGCCCCGGCTTTCATCTGAAATGCAAATTGGTTTTAATATTGGCGACTCGGGGAAGGGTTGGCGTATTTACATTTCCGTGACGTGCCCGCGTGCGGGATTTATGTCGGTCCCTGCATGAGTGGAAGAGGATCTCATCGCTAGAATCTTAATTTCATTATACGGGGAGCCCAAAGAGCCAGGTGAGCGGCAGGCAGGCATAACTCAAGCTCCCTTCAACCCCAACGCAGGCGCCGTGCTAACGAAAGGGAGCGGAGTCTTTAAGAGAGCGAGCGAGAGAGGCATATAACTCAGCTCCCTGCGTAAGATGAAGCACCGCTAGGGCTCCAGCTCAGGCGTCAAATTCGGTGGATTTGTGTTCCGTTGCCGGAGCAGGTGGTTGTGCTTTTGTTTTGTAGCTTTGCTACAAGAAGCTGAACGTAAACTAAGATATTTCTCCGCTCCCTGCCCCCACCACTTCCGCTAGCAGCTTGAACACAAACCATATCTCAAGGCCTAAAGGCAAGTGCTTATTTTGCAAAACAAACAGACAGCCGAGAAGTGATGGATTGCATGCTAGCCCGCAATGCCACAAGTTGCAAGCAGAAATCTTTTCAGATAGTGTGTGTGTTTAAACTGACTGCAGGCTGTGTGTGACCGGGGGGGGGGGGGGAGGCTGGATAGAGGTTGCCAGAACCTCTTGCCTACGTTGAGTTTTCAGTAGATAGAAATGGCAGATAGCCATGCTGATGTGTTGAGGGAGGGGGACAGCAAGCAACAGTAGTGTAACAGGTGTGATAGCCTGCCTACAGTGACCCCATAACCTTCCAGCTGGTCTTCTGCAATTCACTGTATTGTGGGGCTGCCCCTGGAGACTGCAACTGGTACAAAATACAACATTCATAGTGTTAGCTACCCACATGGCAGTCTGGGATTTGAGGCTGGATGGGAAGGTCATCTTGGCACCGCCGCCAAGTTTTACTTTCAGACACGACATGGAGAGTTTTATTTTTCTCTGAGGCTTCTAGAGATTCTAGCCACATAGCCTTGAAGATTAGATGCACGACAGGTGAGCGAAACAGGTCAATGATTATACATGTGTCTTTGCTTTGCATGCTGTAAACATTTTGCAGCCCGTTCTGAGATCGCTTGCAAGCAACAGTGAGATATAAATTCTATAAAACGAACAAACTCCACTGTTTATTAGCATCGGCGCCATGCCGTTTATTAATTGCCCCTTGTTCTGAGCTGCGTGAGGTTGCCGAGACAGCAAAACAGGGACTTGAACCACCTCCTTCTCCTTTTATCTGAATCTTCCAGCACTTGGCTTCATTGGATGCTTGCGAGTTCTAGTGCTATGAGAGAGGGCGGAGAAAACTTTTTCCAAAATGTTATAAACTTATATCTTGTCACCTCTTACTCACCTTTTCTCTAAACTAAAAAAGTTTCATATGCTGCAACCTTTCCAAACAAGGGAGTTGCTCTATCTCCTTGATCATTTTGGGTGCCCTTTTCTGAACTCTACAATATCCTTTTTGAGTCGAGGCGACCAGATTTGTAGACTGTGCTCCAAGTGCAGTGGCACCATAGATTTGTATAACGGCATTAGGATACTGGCACTTCTTATTTTCAACCCTTTCCTTAATGATCCCTAGCATGGAATTTGCCCTTTTCGCAGCTGAGTTCCTTCAGTCCACTTTGACCTGCGTTTCACTCTTTCTGAATTCTGGTTTAAGCCAGGATGCAGTTTGCTTTCAGTTCCTTCTTGTAATTCCCCTCCCTGTGTTATTTAGCTTTGTGGGTTTCTTGATTACATTTGCACCCTGACTTTCCATAAGGTAGGCAACACCAGTACTATTCAACTAACCCATCAGCAGGTAAAAATGGAGCAGATTAAAAATGGCAGCTTGTTGGTAACAAACACAACTGAATTAGAGCACAACGCAAAACATACTGGCCACTGACTGAACTCCTATTTAAATAGAATAGATGTATAGAGACACATGTTCAGAAAAATAGATTTGGAAAGCTGGAAGGGGCCCAGGGGGTCATCTAAAATACTTCACAGAAAACAACCTTGATGTGATCTTCTAGGCAGCTGCCTGTTTGGTGCAGAGCTCCATTCATGTCTTCTTAAAGGGACTCCTGACCATTAGGTCCAGTCGGGGTTGCGGAGCTCATCTCGCTTTACTGGCCGAGGGAGCCGGCGTACAGCTTCCGGGTCATGTAACTAGCATGACTAAGCCACTTCTGGCGAACCAGAGCAGCGCACGGAAACGCCGTTTACCTTCCCGCTGCAGCGGTACCTATTTTATCTACTTGCACTTTGACGTGCTTTCAAACTGCTAGGTTGGCAGGAGCAGGGACCGAGCAACGGGAGCTCACCCTGTCGCGGGGATTCGATGTCTTCTTACACATTGGCAAACTCTAGAAAAATTAGGATGATATGACCCTTTGGGGATGTGGGAAAGCATCTGCTTTGCAGGCAGGTTCAGTCCCCAGCAGCATTTCAATATAGGGCTGGGAGAGGCCACCCCTGCCTGAAAACCTGGAGAGTGGCTGCCAATCAATGTTGGCTATACTGAGCTGGGTGGACTAATGGTCTGACTCAGTATAAGGCAGATTCCTATGCACAATCACATCCAAATGGCTTCTCTGCAGTGTTTCGCCAAGGCTCAAGCTGTGGGAAACTGCTAACACACACACACACACGGATACCACTCCGTGCCCAAAATTTGGAATATTTCTGCCTCTTCAGAAATGAGACCAAATCACCGCAAAGTCCAAACTCCAGGGAGAGATTTGCCTGAGGAGAATTCCAGGAGCGCCTTCTGTTGAACATGGACAGGAGAGTTTTTGTCCTGGACTTCCAAACAGCAATGTCAGGAAAGTTTTACTGAGCCAAACTCTGAACCAGAGGTGAGCTTTTAATGGCTTCCTGGCTCGGGGAAGAGTCCCAGCCACTCACATCAGTTTTATGCTGATAAAAGCATAATCCTTTGAATCCAATCCTTTGAAACTTGTCCTCCCCATACCCAGTATTTCCAAATACTCGGAGAGGATCAGAGGGATGCATTTTCCAGCCGTCTCCCTCATCCTGACGTCCAAGATAAACATCTAGGAGCAGAATCCTGGGGGGTCGTGGGAGATGTAGTTATCCTGAGGGCTCTTGAGCCTACACCTCCCATGGTCCATGTCAATAATCCAGGCCCATTGATGCTTCTCTTCCCTCTTCCCTGCACTCCTGCAAATTTGCTCCAAGTTGCAGGTGGCACAATAGTCCCTGAAGCCCCTGCTTCTGGCACAGTTCCCAAAGAAAGGTTTCTGTGGTTGCAATGGGTGGGACCCCTCCAGGCTGACAAAGCCTCGGAAGAAGCAGAGAGAGGCCAATCCCTCACAGAGGATAAAATGTCGAGGATTTGCCACCTTGAGTTTCTTGGAGGAAAGGTGAAATAGCAAATCAAATGAGCAAATAGATTAATAAAGAGTTAGGGCCGGGGGTCCCAAGTTCCATGGTCGGGATTCTCTCTCCTCCTCCTCTCTCCCTGTCTTCCTAAAGCCGTTCTTAACCACAGCGGTGGAGAAATCAAGGCAGAGCACTTGGTGAGGCAAGAATGGCTCGTGCATTTGGTTTTTAATTTACAGCCAATCCTCAAAAGATTGATTCAGCTCTGGAAATAATGCCGGTTTCATTTGTTCTGCCGGCAAAAAAAAGTGGGGGGAAAAAGTGCCGCTATTGTGCTGTCTCGTAAATGCGCCTTGTTTCCAAAAAAACAGAATCAGGCTCCCCTTCCTTTCTTCTCTGGGAGCTCGGTAGCTCTTGCCGTTGTAAATCTCCCAGAATGTATGATGGACGCTGACATTTGCATTGTGCTGATATCCATGCGGGATGTTCTCTGGGAGTTTTTCTGCCACTGAGCAGCTTTGGACATTAATGATATGCACAAATGCAGGAAGCACCGGGGAGCCACCCTCCCTCTTCCCTGACAAATGCTTAACATAAAAACCGGGGGCCTGAAGATTGCTCTCTGCAGCCTCTGGAGCGGCCTCAGCGGTCACCAGGATTTCATCACTCGGAAACATGACTTGTAGCTGAATGAGAGTTGCGTAAGGTTTGGAGCAGGTTGGAGAATTAGTTTGGATCACATTTTAGTGCAAAGCTCTCTAATTTTTACTTCCTCAAACAGAAAGCAAGCCAAAATGCAGCCATTGGTGGCCCCTTCTTCCCTGGAGCTTTTTTATGCAGAGGTTGTTGGATGGCCATCTGTCAGGGATGTTCTTTTAGCTGTGGTTCCCGCATTGCGGGGGGTGGGGTGGACTAGATGACCCCTGGGGGTCCCTTCTAGCTCAACAGTTCTTTGAATCTGCGGTCCTTCAAAATTCACACTTCTTTGAATTTTGTGCTGCTCTTCTCCAGCCAGAAAAATATCTCCAAAAATGCATTACATTGGGGAAAAGTGTGTATAAATAGGTATATATATATATATATATATATATTAGTGAAAATAACTTGCACAAATTTATGGGGGAAATTGCATGCAAAAATATGCATATCCAGAGAAATCCACACGAGACAATGGGAGATGTTTTGGGGGGAGGATTTTTGGAAAAAGATAATTGCCATGAACTGATGCAGAAATGTAGTGAACTTAAGACTGCAAAGCCAACACATTTATCCATTTGTGGTGTTGTTTAGAGTGGCCACGTGCCTTCACTTTACAGAGGGCATTCTTTATTTGAAGGTGGTCAGTCCATGTTCTGGTTAAAATAAAGAACCCCAAGAAGAAGGGAGAATTTGGGGTGGGTCTTGAAGTCACCCACCAACACCCCCTACACAGGAGGCTTAAAAGAGGCACACAGGTCACATATAATGAGATGCACTGCATTGCTATTTAATATCATAAAATCATGTCCAACATTAGTCCTCCTCAGAGTAGACCCATAAAAATAATGGACATGACTAATTTTGGTCTGTTAATTTCAGTGTGTTTACTATGTGTAGGGATACAACCCATGGTTATTATTTCAAAACTAGCATTTGATGTATGTAAATTAGCCACATGAGTCTGTGTCTTATTTTGTTCACTTTTTTGGCTGATAGGTGAGGGCCACCCAAGTGTTGGGTTTAAGTTGGCAGAAGAATGTAGCCTCCTTGGGACCAATTCGTGGAGGGGGAGGGCTATCAACAGGTGCTAGCCACAGTGGCTATGCTCTTCCTCCACGATCAGAGGCAGTAAAGGGCTATTCTTATGTTCTCAAATTCTTAACTGCCTTGCTGAATCGGTCTGTTGTTGTTGTTTAGTCGTTTAGTCATGTCCGACTCTTCGTGACCCCATGGACCAGAGCACGCCAGGCACTCCTGTCTTCCACTGCCTCCCGCAGTTTGGTCAGACTCATGTTGGTAGCTTCGAGAACACGGTCCAACCATCTCGTCCTCTGTCGTCCCCTTCTCCTTGTGTCCTCAATCTTTCCCAACATCAGCGCCTTTTCTAGGGAGTCTTCTCTTCTCATGAGGTGGCCAAAGTAATGGAGCCTCAGCTTCAGGATCTGTCCTTCCAGTGAGCACTCAGGGCTGATTTCCTTCAGAATGGATAGGTTTGATCTTCTTGCAGTCCATGGGACTCTCAAGAGTCTCCTCCAGCACCATAATTCAAAAGCATCAATTCTTCGGCGATCAGCCTTCTTTATGGTCCAGCTCTCACTGGTCTTGGACATGTTGTTACCATGGAGCTGGGCTTGTTTGTTACCATGATGATATCCATGCTCCCTTAGAGAGGGACAGCTTTCTTAGCCTTGACTTTTCCTTCTCTGAAATGGAAGTAACAGTAGAGCCGGTTATTCATTTCCACCCCACTTAATGTAAAGAAATCTCTAAGTAGGGCACAGAAAACTAAAGCAACAACAACAGAAAACTTCAACAAATGTTGCATTAATACTATTTACAGAGAGAGAGAGAGAGAGAGAGAGAGAGAGAGAGAGAGAGATTCTTCTAACATATAATGCTTAACACCTCTGCCTCCTGGCTCTCACCCAGGGCTCATACAAACTCACTGCTCGCCCCCCAAATCTAGGGTTCCTGGAAACTGCTGGCATCACCGTCTCTCCCCCCAGATTTGTTATTATGGGCTGGCACCCAGGTGGGATGGAGCATTTCAAGGCTTCCCATAGCCAGGTCCTTTTTGACTGTTCTCTACTACACAGCCAGTTTCAGACTGCAGCAGGCTGGGTGCCTTTTTCCAGAAGGCATCAAGGATGGCACCTAACAGGACGGCCCCTCCACTTTGCAAAGGGAGATTAAAGCACCTGCCGTGTTGTTTAGGGATGTTGTGCACAAATAAGGGATGCAAAGTTTAATTTGTTTTAATTAACCAAGATCTTAAAGTGCAGGGTGCGTCTTTATTTGATGCGACTGTGAGTTAAACGCATACGTGTTTATGTTTTTTTGAGGCTCTAACATTGGTGTGTTTCTGTAATTGGGAAGGAAAACAGGAAAATATCTTAAGTTGGTTTATTAAATTCTGAATTATTAATTCCAAATTATATTGCACTTCAGCATCTCGGGGAAAAAAGGGGGTCCTGTGTTGAGGTTTCGATAATATGCATATTGAGTTTAAATTTAATCAAGTGATCAGCCAATTGACTGTCAGGTGATGACTCAACTAAAATTATTTTAATTAGTCAACTGCACTGGCATAAATCTAAATCTAAATAAGTCAATGGAATCAAAGGGAAGCAAGGGGCCCCCAAACTCTTCCTTCTTCAAGGCCTCCCCCCAACTGCTTCAGATGGCATTTGAAGAGGATAATTCAGTGCAATGATTATGTTACAAAACCCATTTCTCCCTATCGAGGCCTCCTGTGGAGACTCCAGCTGCCAGGCTCTGCACCACAAGCTATGGCCCCTGGGAATGGAAATGTAATTTCCTTTATGTTCTAAAGCCAAGAGTTCAGGTGAAAGGGGGAACTGCTTCCTCCCTCTTTCCCTTTACAGACCCACTCAGAGGACAACACCTTCGGCTTATAGGGACACTGGCCCCATAGGGGGGAATGGTAAGGTTTCTGTTTTAATGTTTATTCCTTTGGTTTTGATGTAGTTTTAATTGCTGTGACCTGTACTTAGTGCATCCGTTCAAAGGAATACTTTTGCACCAATGTGATGGTGTGTGGGGTGCCTTTCTGAAGTGCTTGGACGTCACCAGTTGTTGTGAGCTGGCGAGCTGGCCCTTTGCCCAGAAGAGGTATACAGCTGCCTCTGTGCCGTCGCTTCTTCCCCTTTGATTGTCTCCTGCCGCGCTCCTTATCACCCTGCTTTTCTGCCGGAAAACAGAAGGATGGACCTTCGACAATTTTGCAGGCACTCAAGGACACAAATTTCATACCCCTTCAGCATTTCTTAGATGAAAATAAGGTAAAGGTAAAGGGACCCCTGACCATTAGGTCCAGTCGCGGACGACTCGGGGGTTGCGGCGCTCATCTCGCTTTATCAGCCGAGGGGCCGGCGTACAGCTTCCAGGTCATGTGGCCAGCATGACTAAGCCGCTTCTGGAGAACCAGAGCAGCGCACGGAAACGCCGTTTACCTTCCCGCTGGAGTGGTACCTATTTATCTACTTGCACTTTGACATGCTTTCGAACTGCTAGGTGGGCAGGAGCAGGGACCGAACAATGGGAGCTCACCCCGTTGCTGGGATTTGAACCGCCAACCTTCTGATCGGCAAGCCCTAGGCTCTGTGGTTTAGACCACAGCGCCACCCATGTCCCTGAAAATAGGGTAGTCTTGTCTAATAATTATTGTTATTGCTATTATTATTATTATTATTATTATTATTATTATTATTATTATTATTATTATTTATACCCCACCCTTCTGACTGAGTGCCTCAGCCACTCTGGGCAGCTTCCAACATATGTAAAAACACAATTAAACATTTAAATAACTTCCCTATACAGGGCTGCCTTTAGATGTCTTCTAAAGGTTGTATAGTTGCTTATCTCCTTGGCTTGGTGGTTGCATAACTCCATACCCTCCAACATTTCTCTGATAAAAATAAGGACATCCTAAGGCAGTGATGGCTAACCTTGGCACTCCAGGTGTTTTGGAACTACAACTCCCATCATCCCTAGCTAACAGGACCAGTGGTCAGGGATGATGGGAGTTGTAGTCCCAAAACATCTGGAGTGCCAAGGTTAGTCACCACTGTCCTAAGGAAAAGCAGGATCAAATCAGAAACTGGGATGACTTCTGTAAATCCAGGACTGTCCCTGGAAAATAGGGACACTTGGAGGGTCTTGATAATTATGAGAAGCTTCCTTCCTCCTAGGCTGCACATGAGACCACCAGGGATATGATATAGCTGACTCTCAAGACCCTGCGTTTCCGTTCTAATTGTAGTTACAGTTCTCCTTCGTTCTGTTTATTGATTTATTTCCATGCATTTGCTGTAGATGAAAAAGAATATGAATGAAGTAACGGTGGGGAGAAGGAGTCATGGTTGGGGCAAGAGGCGTAAAACCAAGAAGGGTGTGTTGGGTGATCAGGCAGAGCTGAAGGAGAAAGCAACAAGTCTCTGAAGAATGGATCTTTTCTCAGGCTTGGAAGGTTGCCTGCCAAGAGGTTGTCCTCAGGAAACATGGAACAGGAAACATGGAGGTCGTCTTGAGGCTTGTTTGGTGCAGCTTGGCTTGACTGGACTAAAAGGCTCCCCCCAGCAGTCCGTAGGCAAGGAGCCTGGGGCATGGAGGAGCAGGAACAAGTCTCACAAGGGGCTATGAGTTATGGCCTCAACCTGGATCTCAGGTGTCTTCTGCTGCAGAGGAACAGCTGGTTTGCAGCTGAGCCCTTCTAGAGAGTGGCAGAAAGATGTGGGTAGCCTTTCTTCATTGGTTTATTATTACTGTTAATTACCCAACCTTCACCCTTAGGCCCAGCGTTAAATTACAATACTAAAAACAATTAAAAACAACTTGCAGTCACAAAAGTCAGAACATAAGAGGAGCCTGCTGGATCAGGCCAATAGCATCCTGTTCTCATAGCGGATGGAAGGCTTTCCTGTGGGGCTGGGAAGCCTGTGACACTCCAACTCCCCATCAGCTCCAGCTAGCATGGCCAATTGTCAGGAATGATGGGGCTTGGAGACTAGCACCATCAGCTTGAAGCAAGGACCCCATCAAAGAAAAGCAAGGAAGTACCCAGGCTGTGCTTGATTCTTTCTCTCATTTTCTGACATTGTCTATGCTGTGCCATCATAAGCAAGCCTGAACAACTCATTATCACCTCATTCATTTGCCAAAGTGAGGGGATGCCATCACTCTTGCTGTGTGTGTGTGTGTGTGTGTGTGTGTGTGTGTGGCAGATGGGGAAACATTCCCCTGCCATTTGCATGGTGTGCTTTGAAAGCTCTAAATTGCTGTAAAATTGGAGGGCAGAAATAGCCGGTGGTCTGTTGACTTTGCTCCAGGCAAGGGAAGTTCAGCCACATTAGCTTCTTCCTTTTAAACAGCAGAAGCAGCTTAACAGAAGTATGACCAGGTTAGTCGATTTCAAACTAAACTGCCATCATCCCTGGTGTCATGTGACCATGCTGATTGAGGCTGATGGGATTTGTAGTCCAATACATCGGGTTTATTATTAACCCGATGTATTGGACTACAGACTTAGGAAGGCTGATGTATCGGCCAATAACTTTGTGGACTAATTTGCAAGGTTGTTGCATCCACTTATTTAACAAAATGTATAAACTGATTATTACAATGAAAAATCTCTCTATGCTGCTGACAGTAGACAGCCCTAAAATGTTCATTAAAAGTACCAATAAAAGCATGCATTAAAAACAAGTTAAATAATGGACTTGCTGAAACACAAAAGGGTTTTAGCAGGTGCCAAAAACAATACAGTGATTGTGTCTGGCCTGATATCGGAGAGATCTGGCCCAGTGTAGCATTTTGCTCTTTCCTGCGTTTGCATTCAGAAGACTTCTCACCACGTGAGACCTCTCTGTTTGTAACGGGTCTAAGATCCAGGGCATCTGATCCTGCTTTGGATATTCAGAAATGCGCTTTCCTCCAAAGACTGGATGGGAAAGGAGGATCCTAGCTCGTGGCCTGGGCTTGTTTTTGAAAAGCCTGCAATGTTTTTTGTCCAAATAAGGAAATGATCGCTAATGCCTGCTGACCTTGGCCGCATCTCCCTTTCAGAAGCTAATTTCTCGATTTTATGGCGATGGGGGCTGAGGCGTTCTGAGTTTCCTTCTCTGCAGACATCTGAAATAATTAGAAGGGTGGAATAGTAAAAAGGCGAAAGGGGGGGGGCAGAAATCAATTTTAGAAAAAAGGACCTTCTCCAGGCAGGCTTTTGGATGACCTTACTCCTTTGTTCTAGAAAACTTTGAGTCACTGTTAGCTTTGCAATATTTACTGCGGACTCAGAGCTCCCTTGGCTGTAAAGCATAGATCCCGATTAAATTATACGCCTGACATTTACCAAATTTTTATGTGACAATTTAGAAGAAACTGGTTGCGTTAAACAGCCTTATTAATATTGCAGTAATGTGATTAGGGGGAATATCACGGTCATTTAGACCAAAGGGGCTTGTAATTTATGGCCTTGGCTAGCAAGATGCCTCTTGACCAAAATAGAATTTCTGCAGTGGCTGGTGGGCCGAAGGAAAAAGGGTCTACCTTTTCTGGTTAACTTTGATCATTATTAGTATGTGCCATTTGCTCCTTAATACACAGACACCCGGCCCTTACTCTGGAAATCTCAGAGCAGCTTCTAGACTAGGGGTTCCCAAACTTGGGTCTCCAGATGGTTTAGGGCTACAATTCCCACCATCCCTGTCCATTCCGTGGCTTTTCACGCGCTGGAGCCGAATCAGCATAAGGCGGGTGCATGGAATCCAGCGTCCTGCTTCTTGCCCATGGCAGTCGCTCAGAGGCGCAAGCAGGGCTTTGAGACCATCCGCCTTCTCTGCTGTGGCTCGCTGGCACCTGGCATTCTGTAGCACAACTGCCTCCAGGCGTGGAGACTTTGCGATGGTCATCGGAATGTCTCTCCTTCCTTCTGTGAATTTGTCTGGTCTGCTTCTGCCAGGGGTGTTGAATGCAGAAGAGTGGAGCGGATGCGCAGTTAAAAATAAAGAAAGCATGAATAACCAAGGAAGAATCCCCTTTTAAAGCCACCCAAGTTGGTGGCCAACACTGCACCTTCTGGAAGCAAATTCCGCAATCCGTCCTGTGATGTTTTGTCGGGTGCAGGACGTGAGTGGAATTTCTACAGATGAAGTCATCGTCAGGCACATCATGGTGGTAAACGCAATGCCCAGGAGAGGGGAGGTTGAGCGTATCGGCCCACGGCCCACCCTCCCAGTTGTGCCCAGGACAAACAAACAACCCCTCTGTTTGAAATCTCTCCCTCTCTCTCTCTCTCTCTCTCTCTCTCTCTCTCTCTCTCTCTCTGTGTGTGTGTCCTTCCCCCACCCGGGAGATAGGAGCGAGCAGTTTTCCTTAAATGCCACGGAGCCATCAAAGGGAGGAAATTCAAAGCTGCTTTGGAAGTTGAAGCTTGCCCTGGGAATATCCTGTGCCGTGTCCAATAGGGAAAGCTATTCGATAGTGGATAGAGAGATGGAGCTCACACCCAAGCCAGCTGATTGGCTGTGGCTAGGAGGCCAGTGGAGAGCTTCATTGATGGGAAGCAGCGGACCTCCCATGCTGGAGGCTGGGGGGGGGGGGGCGAATGGTGGGGTGCCCACCTCCCCTGCTGCCGATGTGGCTGCTTTGACTGACATTTGGTTTGACCCAGTGAAGCCAGTTCAGTTGTTCTATCTTTGTGCTATTTGAGTTTGGCAACGGCGGAGCTTAAAGATCCCTCACAGATCTTCCATGGGTGGTCCTTCCATCATCATCATCATCATCATCATCATCATCATTATTTTAATGTCACGACTTGATGGTTCTTCTCTCTTTCTCCTATGGAGTAGTTAGAGGCCATCCATTCTGAACCCCTGGCTCAATGCAGTGTTTGCAGTCCAGGAGACAATGACAGCATTGCTGACAGAGGCATTGCTAGCAGTCACTGGAAGCCTTATCCTCCATGAATGCCCGTCACCCCACCCTGACAACCCTTTTCTGGACATGCTCCCATTTGACAATGCCCTCCTTAAAGTGTAGCATCCAGAATTGGACACAGCACTCTGGATGAAGCCCATAGGCCACTGAACAGAGTGGAACTATTACTTTTCACAATTTTCATTTGGCATGCCAACTTGTTACATGCAACTACTACTTCCTCTTCCTCTAATCATCATCATCATCATCATCATCATCACCATCACTATTTACATCCCACACTTACTCTAAAAGGACCTCAGGGTGGCAAACGCATCCCCATTTTTTCCAAAATGAAGAAAAGAAGAATCATTTTTAAAACAGTTAAAACATTCCAAAAACAGTCGCAGTTAATAAAACATTCTTCCATCCAGTGATCTCAGGGTTGCCAGGAGCAGCGTTCTTCAATCACCAAATCCCTGGGTAAACAGGAATGTTTTCAAATTGCTCCTGGAGGAGCCCGTTCCAAGCTTTTGAACTGTTGCACTTATTGTTCATTTGAAATGCTGTGAGACATACAAATGAACAGATGCTGAGGATAATGAGGATAAACAAGGGGCTAGTACTGAGATCTGTAGGTTTGGCTCTTGGTTTTCCAGAAGACCAATGAAGTAAAAGATGCAAAATGAATATGATGTCAAAGGGCTAGTGAATCATAGAACGGTAAAACTGGAAGGGAACCCAAAGGGGCATCTAGTCCAACCCCCTGCAATATCTGTGTCTATGTATGACATGAAGGGACCAGGTGGCGCTGTGGGTTAAACCACAGGCTTGCTGATCAGAAGGTCAGCGGTTCGAATCCCTGCGACGGGGTGAGCTCCCGTTGCTCGGTCCCAGCTCCTGCCCACCTAGCAGTTCGAAAGCATGTTAAAGTGCAAGTAGAGAAATAGGGACCGCTCCAGCGGGAAGGTAAACGGCGTTTCCGTGCGCTGCTCTGGTTCGCCAGAAGCAGCTTTGTCATGCTGGCCACATGACCCGGAGGCTGTCTTCGGACAAACGCCGGCTCCCTCGGCCTATAGAGCGAGATGAGCACGCAACCCCAGAGTCGGACACGACTGGACCTGATGGTCAGGGGTCCCTTTACCTTTATATATGACATGGCATATTTACTAGCAAATCAAGTGACTGGAGATGTGAGCGCCTGCATTCACAGGCAAAACCTCCTCCCCTTTTTTTGGTCCCAAAGTCTGTGCTGTGTCTCCATGCTTGCTAAGGCCACTCGTCAAACGAGTTCCAGAAATCCACTCCAAATCTATTGGAAGGTTGTGTCTTCTTGTAGTTTATTTAAGGACATAAGAAGGGCCCTTCCGCTGGATCAGGCCAGTGGGCCACCCAATCCATCACCCTGTCCTCACTGTGGCCGTCCAGATGCCCCCATGGGGAATCTCAAGCAGGACCTAAACGCAACAGCACTCTCCCCTCCAGCAATCTTGTATCCAGAGGCATCACTGCCTCCAATTGTGGGTGGAGAATATTGTGACATGTTTTCACAGGTCTGTGTGCATTATCATAGAATTGTAGAGTTGGAAGGGACCCCAAGGAATCAATAATAGTAGTATGAACAGTTATATTTTTAAAAATCTGTTTGTTAAATATACATATATTTCTAGCAGTTAGAATAAGGTCGCCCCCCCCCCCCGATTTTGATTGGGGAGGCACAGCTTGGGTTATGAAAGAGAATGGGGTGCCTCTGTAATCTGTGACGTCTCTAAGCCCCCCCGCAACCCAAGCTTCCCATTCCATGGAATAATATTTCTTTACCCCCCCTCCCTGCAATATTCAAAGCGAATGGCCCATGTGTCCCTTGGAGGGGTCCCCCGGGGTAATAATTTGAGATAATTTTTGCTTCCGATAACGCTCTGCAGGCTGCCTCTCCATTTGCATATGCTGTCCAGCTTCCTTGGTACTTCTGCTCTGCCCCTGAAGGGACACAATTAAATTACCTGATTCACCTCCTTCCCTTTTTGGATCTGCGGGGTTGATGAATGTCTTCGGCTGTGATGTTGTAAAAGCAAAAGCTGGTCTCTTTCTTGGCCTTTCTTCAAGGTGATTAATGAGCCGTTCCAGGACAGGGGCAAGGAAAGGGTGGGGGGAGAGATTTTCTCCAGCCTCCCCGTTTTTTATTAACTGCACATTGGGGAGAAAGAGCATTTAATATTCAATGATAAACAATTTAATAATTCAATAGCAACAATGAGTCAATAATACATACCATTCCTTCTTGGCACCTGTTACTGAGAGAGGAAGCTGGAGTGTTCAGGTCTGCCGAGTCTGGAGGTGGCGGTGAAGGAAGAAGTTTAGAAAAGTCGTGAGCGGTTTGGAGGATGTGATAATGTCCCTCTTCCATAGAATCATAGAGTTGGAAGAGACCACAAGGGCCATCCAGTCCAACCCCCTGCCAAGCAGGAAACACCATCAAAGCATTCCTGACAGGTGGCTGTCAAACCTCTGCTTAAAGGTCTCCAAAGAAGGATACTCCACCACACTCCTTGGCAGCAAATTCCACTGTCGAACAGCTCTTACTGTCAGGAAGTTCTTCCTAATGTTTAGGTGGAATCTTCTTTCTTGTAGTTTGAATCCATTGCTCCGTGTCCGCTTCTCTGGAGCAGCAGAAAACAACCTTTCTCCCTCCTCTATATGACATCCTTTTATATATTTGAACATGGCTATCATATCACCCCTTAACCTTCTCTTCTCCAGGCTAAACATACCCAGCTCCCTAAGCTGTTCCTCATAAGGCATCGTTTCCAAGCCTTTGACCATTTTGGTTGCCCTCTTCTGGACACGTTCCAGCTTGTCAGTATCCTTCTTGAACTGTGGTGCCCAGAATTGGACACAGTATTCCAGGTGAGGTCTGACCAGAGCGGAATACAGTGGTACTATTACTTCCCTTGATCTAGATGCTATACTCCTATTGATGCAGCCTAGAATTGCATTGGCTTTTTTAGCTGCTGCATCACACTGTTGACTCATGTCAAGTTTATGGTCTACCAAGACTCCTAGATCCTTTTCACATGTACTGCTCTCAAGCCAGGTGTCACCCATCCTGTATTTGTGCCTTTCATTTTTTTCCATTCCATCCTAGCGGCATTCCCAGCCTGCGTTGTTCTCTACCTGCTTCCAGTTGAACGTGGAAAGTTCGGGGTCGGTGTATGTCTAGTTTGCCACAGTGATTTAATCACAAAGCAAAAAGGGATCTTGGTGCAATCCTGTGGCTGCAGCAAGATTCATTATCTCACTGCATTTTATAACAATATGTGTCATATGCGCCAACTCCTAGGGGCCGAGGCCTTTTCGGCCCCTCCCCAGTGCATTTTTTGAGGGGGCCAGCAACCTCCATGTTCAGAGGACATTTGGCTACACCCCCGGCTCCTTGCAATGATGTTGCACGTGTGACTTCAGTACGTTGTGCGATGTCGCACAGGTGGCATCAGAACGTCGCATGGGGCCCCCTCCATCGACTTGCGAAGATGGCTCCTCTGATATGTGTATCTCAATGTGCCCAGATGCTTGTCCACAGAAAAAAATAGTGAAGTTGTGAGCCTTAAGTTGTTGAACTTCCTCCCCATGGAGATATGCCTGGCAACTTCGTTATACAGCTTTAGTTGAATGCTGAACACACCTCTTTGCTCTGGCTTTTGACCCTTGTGGTGCATATTTGTAGAACCTGCCTTGCTTCTGTGATTGTTCCAAACTGCTTTTAACGTTGTGTTTTAATTGTTCTAACCCACTGAGGGACCTTCAGGTGAAGGGCAAGCAATGATAATAATAATAGTTTTTACTTTTATTTGTTTAGAGCATTTGTGCCCTGCTTTTCAGACAAAAAGTCTCCCAGAAAAGTTTACATGCAATCAAAACGGGACAGTCTCTACCCAAAGACTTAACACACAAACATGACAAGCAAGGAAAGAGGGACAGGGAGGGAAGAGGAAAATCAAAACTCAGGCACCAATTTCTGAACAGTTGTTCCTCTAATGACCAGCAAGCACAATCCAGGGGCAGGAGGTGCCTGATGGAGCTGGGCCCCCAGCAAAGATGATGCGATGAGCCCTGCTGCTTTGCATCTCTCCCACTGAGGCTGCCCTCAGATGACACTTGAGGGGAGGCCTGATGGAGCCGGCCTGTCGCAGCAGAGCCCATGGAGGGAACCCAGCTTCACAGCTTTCTTACTGCTGGAATGGCTACTCCCTGATGATGATGTTGTTGATGATGATAATAATAATATAATCCTGTGGCCAAAGGGAAATGACAGTTCTTAGCACCACTCAGCAAACAGAATTAGGTGGTTTGTAAACCCCAGTTCCTAGGGGAAATTCACGTGAGGTGATTTTTATAACACATTTAACGAGAAGCTGGACAAGAAAGATTTTCTCCCTCCAAAGGCTGCCCTAGATGGGCAAAGGTTGTCCAACGAAGCTGAATGTCAGTAGACAGGCAGTAAAAAAGTTTCCTGCTCTCCCAATGTGGAATTTCTGGCACAAATTGTAGTGACGTTCACTGGCTTTCAGTGGTTTGGACAAATTTATGAAATGGGAGAGGTCTACTCAAAATAGTTGATTCACAGTGGAACCTTCCAGGTTCAGAGGTAATGTACCTTTAGTTACAGAGGCAGCTGGCTGGCCACTGTTGGAGACAGAATACTGGGCTAGCAAACCCAGGACCTTTTTCTGAGCGAGCAGAAGCCGCCATTGCATAAGCAGAGAAATGCCAGGGGAAAGCACAGATTGGAAAGGCAGGAGAGCCTCAGCGCTCCCCCACCCCACCCCTAATCTGGACTGCGCATGGTATAAATTTGATGAGAGAAATCCCCAAAGGGAAGTTTACAGGCCGAACCTTTCGGTGTGATTAGTTTGCAGGGTTTGTGCGCGTGTGTGTTTTATTTTACTTTTTGGTAATGTAATGTAGCAGCGGAGCCGTTTGTTTGCAGGATTTGTATCTGATCTTGATCTCGCCTTGCCTCCGCCATCAATTTATTACTCCTGGCCATGTTTGTGTTTGAGAGAGATAAGCGCGGGAGACATATTTTCTCAGCTTCCCTTTTCTCCCCCTGTCCCGGCCTCCCCTTCGAAGCACAGAGAAAAATCTGTAGGAATAATTCTGCAGCAGGTTGAGTTTGACCCTTGTTTGTTATGACGCCAAGAACTAGTTGGCTTCTATGAGGAACAGGCTGACTTGGGGGGCCGTTGTTGAAATAGGCCATGGGGCTGATATCTGGAATTGGTTGCCTTCAATACCCTTCAAGACACAGGAAGGATGTTTGGTCAAAGTTTGTTCATCATTGATTGTCAGGGAACTGCACCTGCAGGAAGCCTTGAGTAGGAGACCCAGGAATATGTAAAAATACTTATTAAGCAGCCACAGGCAGCTCAAGCTATTTGCTGAACAGCTGAAGGTCATCTAAGAAGAGAAGGGAATCTGCAGGCAAAAGATAAAGGGAGTGAGACTTGCTCAAGGAAAGGGGCCTGAACCCACATCTCTAAGAGAGTTGGTGTGCCCAACTCAGTGTACCTCCTGCAAGCGATTTGGCTCAGAACTGTGATAAATGCTTCTTGCTTCGCTGGGTGGAGGTGTGTGTTTGGAAACCTCTGGCTTTTGAGTAGCTGGATTTGCGCCTGTTGTACAAAGCTAAGCACCATACCGTACCCTCCAACATTTCTCTGATGAAAATGGAAATGTCCCCATTCAACATTTTTCTGATGAAAATAGGGGTGTCAAAAGCAGGACATTCTGGGATCAAATCAGAAACTGGGGTGGCTTCTGTAAATCTGGAACTGTCCCGGGAAAATAGGGACACGTGGAGGATCTGTCACACCTGTTGCTCCACCCACATTTGCCTCTGGCCCCGCCCACCACCGACACCAGAAGGTTGATCGCGAGGGCATGCGGCTCTGAAAAGGGTGTACAGACTAGTCAGGTTCGTGAAGGATCATCCCTATGCTAAGGGTGGTCCACATCAAGCCATTGGTCCCTCAAGCCCAGCGTTGTCTGGTCCATATTTCTCTGTCCTGGTGGGCTCCAGATGTTTGGAATATAGGTTCCTATCAACTCTGACCATTGGTCATGCTGGCCAGGGCTGACAGGAGTAGCAGCCCCAAGCCCACCATATCTGATGTAGGGACGTAGGCAAGGTGGTCACCGATGCGTTGTGTATTTTGCCTCCCTCTTTCCGTTGACCTTTGCGAAGGGGATTTCATGCAACAGGTCGAGCGCTGCTGGATTGGAGGAATCAAGGATGCAGATCCCACTCCACCCCACCCACAACTCTGCCACATTTAACACATTCTGCTGGTGCATCTTCACAGCAGAACAGGTGTGCCAGGGGTGTGTTCCACTCACGTGCCGGGGGTTGTTCAGCTGCTATGTCCTGCATGCTCACTATGCATCTCTTGTTAAGAAGATAAGAAGAACCTGCTGGATCAGGCCAGGGGCCCATCTAGTCCAACATCATGTTCTCGCAGTGGCCAACCAGATGCCCCCAAGGCAAGCCTGGAAGCAGGACCTGAGCACAAGCACCACTTGTGATTCCCAGCAATTGACATTCAGAGGCATTTGCTAGTTTAACTACTTGCTGCATGAAGCAGGATTTCCTTTAACTGTCCCTGAACCTTCCAGCACTCGGCTTCATTGGATACTCAGGAGTTCCAGTGTTAGGACAGAGGGAGGGAAACTTTCACTGAGAGTGAAATGGATTATGGATTGGTCCCCTTCCCAGCCCCCTGTTGTGTGCCTTGGTGGCTTGGGGACAACATGGAGCTCTCTCTCTCTCTCTCTCTCTCTCTCAATCTCAATTTTGATCTCAGTGGGGGAGTAAAGCGATCAGCCTCCCTTACCCGCGAGACTTGGGCTGCCACACCTGTGTAACTTAGGGAGAGGAAAGATGGGGAACTGCCTGTGAGGTCCTTAAGCTTATGTCTTAGTGGGAGGCGAATGAGGCCCTGGCCACATTGCCAGCCGCGGAGCAGTACAGCTGGGCTGCTTTTAGGTGGCTGTCGTCACCCCCCACCATCTTTCTCAGTGGGGCAGCATCTTGAAGCATCAGAGGGATGCAGGGATAGGGAAGAAATTCAATTCAGTTCACATCTAAAGGCAAACCTACGTATTGTGTACTTTCCCAAACAGTATGCAAATAGAAACATAAATCATCCTTCACATTTTGTGCTTCTCTGAATTTTGCAATGCAGTTCTCCAGCCAAGTCTTGGCTGCAAAAATTGCATAGATCGGAATAGTGTGTGCAGAAATGCATTGGTTAGTGGAAATAACATGCAAAATCGCTTTCCAATTTGGAAAAAATAATTGCAGTTCCAAAATGTGTATATTAGACAAAATTGTGTACAAAATAAGGAGAAGTTCACACTAAAATGCTGCCGAATTTCCATGAGGACTACATGAAAATGTGGAGAACTGAAGACTAGGAAAATGTGAAACTGAGAGAAGCTGAAATGGATAGATTCTCCCATCCCTACACTGACTCAAGGGGGCCTGGGATGGTCAGCTTTTCCTGGAGGTTCTGAGGACCCCTTGATCTCAGCAATGAGTGGCTCGAGGCTGATGATGCTGAAAGCGCCTTTTAACTGGCACAACATTAAGATATGTGTTAGGAGGTGAAGGTCAGAGAAGAGACTGGCACACTTACTGATCCAAGGTGAAACCGTGTTCCCAGCCCTTGCTTTGCGGGTGCCAGCTTTGAAGTCAGGGTCATGACTCAGACCTGAGAAAGTTAAAATCTATTAAGGCCATTACAAAAAAAGTAGAGAAAACAACAGCAGTTTCTCAAATGTACCGTTGTAAAAAAATAAAAAATCTTGAGCAATCATCAGCAAGGCAGCAGGGACCAGACACACAAAACTCTTGTGGGAGGGGTAATAGGAGAAGACCCCATTCCTCAGTAGGGAGATAGTTAGGCACTCATGCCAAGTCGGTTTGGAGGACTTGTTTGACCCAAACTGAGAGAGTGCATGTGTGCCTGTTATTTTATTTAGACAGCAGTCGCTTTATTTTGCACTATTTGGACTTCCAGGGAAAAGGAATTGGCATTCCTCACATGGCATCAGATGGTGGGCCAAGCCCTCTGAAGAGACAGTGTGAACAACCCCCCTCCACACTGACCACAAGGTCTGGGGCAGATGGTATAGGACGATGCAGATTGGTAAACTTCTGGACCTCCTGGGGAAGGGTGTTGTGTTGGCTGGGTGCGATGTCTGACAAGCCCCACCCACATCTCAAGGGACAATGGTGTCATAAGAACAGGGGAAGAGACTGCTGGGTTTACTTATACCTTTGAACACTGCTAACACACCTAAACAAATGGATAAGAACATCTAAGGAGCCCTGCAGCTAGATCAGACCAGTAGCCCATCTAGTCCAGCACTGCGTTCTCAAAATGGCCAACCAGATGCCTCAAGGGGAATCCCACAAGCAGGATCTGAGCACAAGAGTGCTCTCCCCTCCACCAACTGGTATTCTGAAGCATTACTTCCTTTTACTGTGGAGAGCAGAGCCTCCTCCATCATCTCTAGTAGCCATACCCCATGGATGATGAAGAAGAAGAGTTTGGATTTGATATCCCGCTTTATCACTACTCGAAGGAGTCTCAAAGGGGCTAACATTCTCCTTTCCCTTCCTGCCCCCAACAAACACTCTGTGAAGTGAGTGGGGCTGAGAGTCTTCAAAGAAATGTGACTAGCCCAAGGTCACCCAGCAGCTGCATGTGGAGGAGCGGAGACGCGAACCCGGTTCTCCAGATTACGAGACTACGGCTCTTAACCACTACACCACACTGGCTCTCTTGGATGGAGCTGCAAGCAGTCCCCACCCCTCCCGACAGATCTCAAACCCCAAGCTGGTAGGGGCTCCTTCAAGCACCCCTCCAAGTATTTGCCCTGCTACTTTTTGCTCCTTGAAAACAGCTGCCTGATCCAGAGCACAGAGAAAGTTTGGGGTGTCTTGGGTGATAAGTGTTTGTGTGTGTTGGGGTGTGCAGAGCAGGGAGAGAGTGGCTTCCTTCCACCCTCAGTTCCTCGCGTAGATTTTGTTTCACTTCCACAACTTCAAGAGATTTACGTGCTCAAATGCCGCCAACTCCAGGTTTTTCCCCAGAAGTTGTTTATGGCGGCAACTGCTGCTAATGTTGTTGTATTTCTTTCTGTTCTTGGTGTTCCAAAGCCAAATTACTGTGACTAATGTACTTCTATAAATTTTTGCAGCCATCTCCATGGCTGCTGTCTGAAAATGATGCACAATCTCTTCTTTGTGAATTCTGGGTTTGCTGAGGGTTGTTTTCTTTGTGTGGGGGGTGGGGGGGGAGGGAAGGATGGCTTGTGCAAGAGTGGTATTTCTATTATATCAATTTGCCATATGGTAAAGCGATTGGGGGGTGGAGATATAAACATGCGCTGAATGGACGGCGACAGATGTTTATTGGACAAATGGCTGCACCATCCCCTGTAGCTATGCCAAGAAGGACATTTCTGAAGATCATCTGGGGGTTCCCTGGAGCTGATGAAGACAGAGCAAAGGCCAAATCTAACATTGGTCTGTGTTGTGGGGCAGCCGTGATTTCTTTTTGTTCTGGGGAAAATCGATGCTGGTTTGTTTTGTTTTTTGAATCTGACTTCTTTATTCCAAACTTGCTTTTTACCTAAATCATGAACGATGGGTTAAAAGATGGAGATGGAGAGAGAGAGAGAGAGAGAGAGAGAGAGAGAGAGAGAGACACTCTTTTGAAAAGTTTGAGATATTGTGTGAACCATAAACATAATCAGTATAACCTCTCCCCCATTTTTCTACTGCTTCCTCCCTACCACCCCCCCTCCTGACCCCACCACAAGACTCTAGACAAGCTGAAGAGTCTTTGGATACATCACACAGAATGAGGCAGGAACATTTTTCACAGTTCCTTCTAAGACCACCGGTTAATAGACTGGTTACATTTTTGAATGTAAATAAAGTTATGTGTCTGCTTTAACTTAGCATGTTAGGGAGAGAGGTTTTGCTCAGATCTAACAGTCAAGCTCCGGATCAAAATTCCCCCACTCAGAAATGTGTGTCCCTTTTTGAATGGGCTGCGGACCCAGTTGAGATATCACTGGAAATGCTCTTTGCTGGCTGTGAGAATTTTTGCTGTTCTCTCTCTCTCTCTCTCTCTCTCTCTCTCTCTCTCTCTTCTGTAGGGATGGGAGACAAATTTGGTTTGGTCCACAACTTCTTGTAAATCTACTTAATTTAATGCAAACCTGCCTAATTCGCACTTCCCAAAAACATATGCAGAAGGGGGGGAAACAGCAGCTTCACTTTGAAGTTCATTCTTCTCCCACGTTTTTGTGGTGGCCAACTCCAGCCAAGAAACATGTGCATGAAAATGCATGCCATTAGTGAAAATAACATCCAAAAACATAGGAGGGGAAATTGCATGCAAAAAATATAGATACTTGGGAAATGCATTTCAAAATGCTGACAAGTTTTTGTGAGGACTGTTTTTAATAAACCGGGATGAACTGACTAGAAAAATTAGAAGTGGAGAGAGAAACTGGAATGGGCAGATTCTTCCATGCCTGCTCCTCTGCCAGTGCCTGCCTTCCTTGACTGCAATCAGTCACCAATCAATCAATCAATCAATCAACAAACTCTTGACTTTGCATAGTGGGAGGGAGAGGTAACCACCAGCAGCAGGAAGAGCTTGCAGGCAGGTAAGCAGGTGCCCCTGTGGATGAATGGGTTGAAAATAATGTTCCTAATCATGATTTTCAATGTGAGTGGGAAGGTTGGTTGGTTTGGGAGGAGTGGGATGCGCAAAACCAACTGGGGCCTTTTGAGCCCTTTCAGGTGCGCAAAAACAAGCAAGCAACCCCTGGAATATTTCAAGAAGTTTGGGGGAATGCTCAAGCAGCCCAAATTGTTATTGAGACAAGCTGGGCAGGCATGAGAACATCGCTAAGTGCCGGTGCTACTTCATTGATAGGTGCAGGGAGCACCCCCAAAATATGACCTCCCTGCCCCACCGCAGTCCAGAATTCTCACACCTTCTGCAGCTCCTTCCTGGTTGTGGGGAGGAGAGGAGATGTTCTGCACAGTTTCAGTCCATCCGTCCCCCCTTGGAAGGAGCTTTTGCTGTGTTGGTTTCTTGGGCTTTCAGGATCCCTCCAGCAAGTTCTCCCAGATACCTCTTTGTCAAAAAACAAAGTGTGGCACTTTGGTTTAAAGCTCTTTGCGTACATTGACTGGGGAATCCAGGCAGGTCAGCCTGTCTTCTTATTTGTAGATTGTGTGTGTATGGGGGGGGGGAGGACACATACGCAGAGAAGCTTGCCCAGTGCTGGCTCCAGCGTCCGAGGTGTCCTATGCGGGCCAAGGGGAGAGGGCAGGGAAGGCAAGGGAAAGGCCACCCTCTCTCTGGGTGTGGAGTGGGAAGGGGAACAGGTAGCCACTGTTGGGAGATTCATTCCCCGTGTGCAGTCATGGGTTTATTGTCTATCACATGACTGGGTATGTGTTTTGATTCCACAGGAATGGGAAGTGATGGAAGACAGGATGTTTGTCTTACTGTGTTCCCTGAAGTGAGAATGTTGTCCTTTGTTCTTTCTCTTTGCTGCCTGATGCTAGAGAGAGAGGGAGCCATGTCTCAGAGCTCCGTGTGTGTAGATATATAACAAAGTAGATTTAGCCAAGATGCTGAGTTGCTGGGTTTCTGTCACGCAACTGTGCAAGCTCTGCGTATCCTAAGTGTGCTGGATGTCTTCTGACACCAGTCACTGTGATGTTCGGGCTGAGGAATGCTTGGAAGAAGCTCCCCAACGATTGCCCAGGAAGGAGGACAACACTTCCTGACAGCCACAACAAGAAAGGGCAACCATGAGGCTAGGAGTTGGCAGTGGGACCCCTCCAGGAGTGTGGGCCTGGCATGGGCCCAGTGACCCCAACCCCTGGTGCTGGCTTTGACAAAGGCCACCAAGCATCTCCATGGCTGCCCTGAGATTTGAACCGAGGGCATCCAGCTCGTAGCTCATGCTCTCTGTAGCAATGCTGTGCTGGCTTAGTGTGCTGCTTCCTCTGAACTCTCATTCTTAGCTGCTGCACTGCAAGAACTTTGATTGGCAGGCTTCGTTCTTTAGGGAGAAATTTCCAGGTAGGTTTTGGGAGAGTTGCAGGGAGGAGGAATGCTAGGTAGGTGATAATTTTCTGCCGCACGGAGAATATTTCCTTTCTACAGTAACTGCTGTTGGTCACCTTATAGGAGTGAGTTCTCTACCTCTGGTAATTGACAGCTGAACCTCCCTCTCTCTGTGCATGTGTGTGTATGAGACTCACTCACAGCTTTGAGGCAGCGGCATCCCAGGTGTTGGGTGTGAACGTAGATTTGCTCGGCCTCCCTGATGAGCCATCTTCCTTTTGTTTTCCAGGCCTCAGAATGGCTCTATGATCCTATACAACAGGAAGAAGGTGAAATACAGGAAAGATGGATATTGCTGGAAGAAGCGGAAAGACGGGAAGACCACCCGAGAAGATCATATGAAGCTGAAGGTTCAGGGGGTGGAGGTAAGTGCACAAGGCCGAGGGGGGCTTCATTGCGGGGGCTGCCATGTCTCGTTGCATCAGCTGACCAAGTAGGATGCTGTTTGTTTGTTTTTAAAAAAAGTCATGTCCATATATATGTATTTTAAAATGCTCTGGTCCACTTACTTGTGAAAAGCTACCTTCATGTGTTACCCTAATCCCTGTTATTGTAGGAGAGTCTCATATTGCTGTTGGTTTTTTGTGTGTGTGTGAGCAAGAGGTTGTTTTTGTTGGTGTAGGGCTAAACCCAGCGCTCTGGAGCAGTGTTCGAAACTCCCATTGTTCTAGGCGCATTTTGCGACAGGGAATTTCATTAGCGCGAGCAGTTTCTGAGCTCTGGGTGCAGTACTGTGCCTAAGATTTCAGATTAAAACTGCAGAGTGGAAGGAAAGGAGTGCCTTTTTCTACCTCCCCACTTCCAGCTCCTCTCTGAAGACTGGAGAAGAGACCCTCTTAAGAATATTTGGGGGGGGGGTGGACAGGGGAAGGACTAGACCATATGAAAAATGAACATAATATTTTAGTTGCACTTCATTCATTTTCAGCTTTGTATTCTTGTTATATATAAAAAGTGGGCCTAGACTTCCTTTGTTGCACCCATAACCTAAGTTTAAGGTGCCATTTAGCTCTTAGCTTTCATATCTGAGTTTCTAACACTGCTCTGGAGAGTCCTTGCGACTTGGTTGTGGGGCTAATGGAAGCCACACTTAGGAATCTAACTGGTTGGAGTTGGAAGGAGTTGTGACAGTTCGGAAGGGACTTGATTCAGTGCTTTTCCCTTGCTGAGCTTTTTTGAGTTCTCTTACTTCGGTAAGGGGAGTGTGCGTGTTATCCTTGCGTCTTGAAAGATGAGTGATGCTTGGGGGAATTCTTGTCTCCCTGATCACAGTTCTTTTTATGGAAGCTGTTTATTGCTTAAAAGGTTAAAAACAGCAACCCATTATTGTGAATGAGTTCATTTCTTCTTCATTATCATCATCAACATCACCATCATTGCAATTGTGAATTACATCAATGGCGAAAAAGTTTCACAAGTGAGTTACTGGTGATACCAGAGTTGTGCGCATGCAAGCGAATTTCAATTCGTCCTGCTCTCGGTTTTCAAAAATAAGTGCTTGAGAAGAAATGGCTTCTGGAGCCAGGGAAGAGCGACAGCTTTAAAAAACAAAACAGATTTGTTCAGATGTAAAAGAGGGTGTACAAAGTCCCATCAATATAACAGAAGTTTATACGTTGCTGTATTTTATTATTCAGTTGCTTCACAAGGGACTGCATGTCTTGGTTGTGATTGATTCTCCTTGTATTTTAAAGTTTGAGCTTCTGCTACGTTGAGCTAGTTTTGACTTCTTCTTCTTTTTTAAAGGATATAAATATAAAATAAAGCATGTGCCTAATACATGTCAGGGTTTTAAAGGGATATGATGCCTGGTGGTACCTCTCATCTGCACTGAAATTGCTTGCTAGAATGCTAAGGAGCTGTAATGACCATTAGCCATTAGAGATGTGCTTTTCCCACTCAATACTTAATAATTAAACTGCCCCTAGAGGGATCCGTGGAAACACTGTGTGTGTCACCATCAGACCATCTTAAATTCTAACTCATCCCCCACTCCCGCTGGTGACGCGATTAATGACAGAGCTGAATCTAACTCAGCAAGAGGGTAGCCCCTTTCCATGGCACAAGTCAGATTGGGTGCTGCCATGGTTTATGGGGCGTTCGGGGGAAGCATTTCCATTGACCCCCTTGGCCTTATTTGCATGTTGCTCTGCTGTGGATCTTGGCCCGAAGAAGTCAAAGTCCTTTTCGGGCTGCAGGCGCTGCCTGGCCGTTTCTGCATCTTTGACAAAAGTGGCATTTGGGAAGCGATTGGGTGGGTTTCCTCAGCAGCAGAAGCACGAAGGACTGTGCTCTCTGTGTCTAATGACAAGGCAGTGCAGTGACAAATCAATGGAAAAGTCTTGCCGGGCACCCTTTCTTCTGCCTTTCCCCCTCTCTTGCAATCCACTTCGTTCTGGTGCCCATTAAGATGCAGATTATCCTGAGACTCCTCGTTGCCACAGACTCCCAGCTCCCAGACGCTGGGCATTGATTAGGCTGCTCATGAATATTGAAAGCTGCGTGTCACTTGCCGGTTCCTCCTGACACAGGGCAACGAGGCGATGGCTGCGTCAACCAGGCAAATGCAACACCCAAGCAGAGAAGCAGGGAGCCCACTTGAGGCCAGAGCTGTGGCTGTCTGCTTTCATGACATACCAGTAGCCCATCAGCCATTTCCCTGTTTGCTATGGTTTCCATTGCTGCTTCATCTTATGGGAGAAGGACTTCTTACTTGACATATTTGTGTGTGTGTGTGTGTGTGTGTGCTGGGGCAGACTGATATTATACCCTCCAACATTCCACTGATTAAAATTGGGGTGTGCATCTTTTGTTGCTGCTTCTGTAATTCCGGGATGTCCTGGGAAATTGGGGGTGGTTGTGTGGTACGTGATGCTACCCTGGCTAGCGGCCACTTATCGTTAGCGCATACGTGCATGGTTGGATCCACTGCTTCCCCCAGGGTCTCAGCCCCCACTGCAGTGGGGTGCATGGCTGCTGCCAGCCTGTTTCCCTAGTAATGTGCAGAAAGAGAAGCAAGTGCCCTCTTTGCACAACGGATATCTTGAGTTACAAAATTCACAGCTGTATTGCTGGCTACTGACTTGGGTGGTTTTTAGAGGGGTTTTTAGATGCTGGACTAGATGAGTCATTGGCCTCATCCAGCAGGCTCTTCTTAGGATCTTAATGGAGGGGATAAGGCTGTCTTCTACTGCCACTGTAGAAGGCAGTGTGTCTCTGAATGCCAGTTTCTGGGGATCAAAGCTACGAAGACTGCAGTCGTGGTCAGGACCTGCTTGTGGGCTTCACATCTGGGCATCTGTTTGGCCACTGTCAAAACAGGACGTTGGACCAGATGGGCCATTGGCCTGATCCAACAGGTTTGTCTTATGTTCTTAAGGGAGGGATGAGATACAATGGCTATATTCGACCTGAAGGAGGCAGTATGTTTCCGATTGCCAATTGCTGGGAATCTCAACTGGGGAGAGCGCTACTGCATTCAGGTCCTGCTTGTGGGCTTCCCCTAGGAGCATCTGGTTGGCCACTATCAGTACAGAATATTGGTCCAGATCAGTGTTTCCCAGCCTTGGGTCTCCAGCTATTTTTGGACCACAACTCCCATCATCCCTAGCTAAAAACCGCTGGAGACAAAAGGTTGGGAAACACTGATCCAGATGGACCATTGTGACCTCATCTCTCTGCAGGGCTCACTGGGTATTCTTATTCATTTGTTCAGGTGTTTTTATGTAGCATCCTGAAGTGGGGTACAAAGGTATAAATAAATCAAACCATATTAACATTGCAAAAAATACACAAAATGACAACCCTCCACGTCATTGGCCACCCCATGCAGGGGGCACAGAAATACCGACCCTGATGATGTTACATCATTATCTTTTGCTAAATGTTTTTTTAGGAGGCATTTTGGGTGGGTTTCCCAAACTTGGGTCTTCGGTTGTTTTGGGACTATAGTTCCCATCATTCCCGACCACTGGTCCTGCTAACTAGGGATGACTGGAATTGTAGTCCAAAAACAGCTGGAGACCCGTTTGGGAAACCCTGATCTAGACTCTTAGTGTGATCAGACCCTCTGCCAGTTACACAGGTTCTCAGTCCCCCATCTCCTCTGAGCAATCACATCTGAGCCACCAAGCCAGGGGAACCAGGCCGTTCAGTGTTCCTATGCCATTCAGAAAAGACATTACCCCCCCGGGGGGGAGCATTTGCATACGGGATATCTGTTAGCTGAGCACCACTCGGAAAGTGAGGAGCATCCTTGTGTGTCAGCGGTGCTTGTCAGGTGGAATTTGCTCAGACTTTGGGTTGCCATTAGAGCTTTCTTGAAACGTCTGAGATGAAGGAGCGGCGGTATGCTTATTGAATTGTACAAACCTGAAGGAGCTGAAAACACTCTGAGGGATTAGATTAAAAATCAGGCAAAGACGGATTTTGCATTCCTGCGGTTCCTTCAGCATCAAGTTTACTTGTCGATTCAACAGGAGCAGACTGGCGACGGATTCGACCGCCAGCTCCTTCTGCTCTCAGTCAACCTCTCAGTCAAAGGGGGACATGAACTGGTGAGACCAGAGGAGATTGTTTTTGCACTTAGCCCAACCTTTCCCAGCCTGGTGCCTTCCAGGTCATCCCGGACCACTTGTCAGGATGGCTGGCTAGGGATGCTGGAAGCTGGCGTCCCAACAACATCTGGAAGGGAGAAGGTTGGTCTAAGTGTTTGACATATAACCAGACTTAATGGTGAGCTGGGGTTGTTGTTGGGTTCTTTTAAAGCATGTGCATCAGTTGACATCTTTGAAGGGGTGGAGGGAGGCATTGTCAGATTTCTGGATGACCAGAAAGTGAATGAGTGAGAGAGAGGGGGAGAGAGAGGGGGGGGGATTCTTTAGGAGGCAGGATGAATAAAATCCGGAATAACCTTGGACTGACTGGTAAGTGGGTTGGGGCTAACCAAGTGGAATTCAAGGGAGGCCAATGGAAAGCTCCAGATTTAGGCAAAGCAAGAACCAAGGAGAGGAGAGCCCTGCCTTGGCAGTTATCCCTGGGGCACTTGGGGTAGCAGCAGTAGCAAGGAGACCCAAGAATACTGTCTGTTGTCACTCTGCATGTGCTGTTTGAACGCCCCAATAGATCTTCGTCAGAGGTCCAGCTTCCTTGATGTGGAATAGGTTACCTGAAGGTAAAAACACCCTGAATGACACAACGCCTTCAATTGGTTAGCAACTTGTTCTGCCTCCCCACATTTACGCCGTCCCAGCAGTGACATTACGCCTTTTACGGCTTCATTCTCGCTGTAATTGAATGAGATGGTCTTTACGTGGACTTTTACAGGGAGGACTAGCAGGGAGAAGGGGCTCCCATCTGCAGCAGGGCACTTGCCACTTTAGGTATTAAGAGGGCTAGAAATAATGGCTCTGAAAAACAACTCCGGCTCTGATTTGCTGCCAGAGGAGGAACTCTTTATTGGGGTTGACAGAAGGCTCATAAAAAACACAGTGCTGAAGGGAGGCCAATGAGGAACATGGGAGAGGTGTCAGCTGATCTGAGGGGACCCCAAAGCTTTCAGAAGTACAACGTATCTTCTTTTCTAAAAAGATCTAAGGTGTGTCCCCTCAAGAAAAAGCATTGCAATGGGGACTGAGCATGCTCAGTGGCCACGGAATGTTAAGGGTCAGTGGGAAAAGAAAGCAGAAAACCCATGGAATGGAGGAGGAGGATGTCCCTGAACAAAACCACCCTTTGTTAGAGAGTCAGGGTGATACACACACTGCAACACTTTGTTGCAGGTCCCCAAAGAATTTCATACTGTGGGATAAATGCCCCAAGAAGACAGCAGGTTCACAAATACTAATACCAGATTTGCAGGGGGTGCGGGAGCTATGCAAACCAGTTGTGCATGTGATCTGTTACGATGACTGAGACCGGCGCTGCTTTGAATGGGGGAACACGATGTGCAATTAAAATAATTAATTGTGCCATGATGAACAACAACCATTTGTGTGCATGGTTGGGTTTGTGAACATGACGCGCAATTGCTGTTGTTTTACATTGCCTCGGGTGGTTTTTTAAAATTATTATTACAGAAAGGTAATTCATAAGCTTTACAAATAACGAAGTACAGGTTATGCTCAAGTGATACATGAGAAGGAGCTGGATCAATCTTTTGACAACCACATCTCTGCGTTGGTGAAGAAATGCTCTAATTGTGGGGTTGTCAGCCGTGTGTTGGGAGGTGGAGTTGCTCGTGAATAGAAAGGGCCAAACTGCACCCATCGCTTTAAAGATTTTGATTTGCTGTTGGAGGCGGGAGAGATGGCTGGAGCAAAGATCCCCAAAATGTGAAGTGGGCACCCGAGTGGAAGTTTGATGAGGCTTCTTCAAGTCAGACCATGGATCTGTCTAACACTGGCAAGCGCTCTCCAGGGTTTCAAGAGGGGATCTTTCCGACTCCCAGCCTTTCTGAGACTGCCAAGCATTGAACCTGGGGTCTCCTGTGGTTGCAAAGCATGCGCTCTACCACAAGGAACAAATGGTCGCACACACCCCAATCTCTGAGCAGTGAGAGGCTCCATGGGTGCCTGTACTTGCCCAGGGTTTGGTTTCCTTGGAAGGAAGGTCAATGGAGACTGTGGTGTCTTTAGGATATATGGTTTTATTTGCATATACATACAAGCTGAGCATAGGGTGGAGGGGCTCACAGCATGGCTCCCCCCATCTGGTTTCCAGCAAAGTCCCAAGTCACAGTTTGGGGTCCAGCTTGGAGCAAGATAAGCCTTTATGTCTCCCCAGCTTCCAGCATCAGCCAAACTCTCTCTCTCTCTCTCTCTCTCTCTCTCTCTCTCCCTCTCTCTCTCCCTCCCTCCCTCCCCCCCTCTCTCTCACACACAGCCCACCTTGCCTTATTCCCAGGTGAGGTGGGGAAAGGCCCACCTATTTGTCTCCATGGCAACAGAGCAATCTCCTTGGATATGCAAGTGCCAGGTACTTGCAGCGAAGACTATTACCCCCAACAAAGGAACTTGTTTGACTTCTTTCCTGTTACAGCTTCTACCCCGCATAAACAGTACCATAGGCCCCATAGGCATCTTCCAGACTGATCCCCAGAATTCACAACACATGGAGGTGCCTTATACTGAGTCAGGTCATCTTCTTCAGTTTTGCCTACACCAGGAATACCCAACATGCTTCCCTCTCCTTGTCTGTGGACCACAACTCCCATCATGACCATTGTCTGTTCTGACCGGGCCTGATCGGAGCTGCCGATTCCTCATCCTTGCTCTACACAGATTGGCTCTGGTTCTACAGAGTCTTTCCCATCCCTCCTTGGAGATGCCTTCTTTCTGCAAAGTAAGCATTCTACCCCTTCCCTTAAGGCATTGGAAGCTGCCTTATACAGAGCCCCGGCTGCTGGTCCATGTAGCTTAGTGTTGTCTACACTGGCTGGCAGCAGCTCTCCAAGGTTTCAGACCAGGAGTCTTCCCAGTCCTTACCTAGGAGAAGCTGGAGAGTGAACCTGGGACCTTCTCCATTCACAGTAGGTGCTCAAGCCTTGAGTTTTGATGCTGCTCAGCGAGTGTGTGTTGCTGTAGCCCAGGAGAATGGGAGATTCCCGGGGAAGGGTTCCTGTTCACTCCCTGTCTCCCTGTTACTTTCCTAGCTTACATGGCCTACAGGAGAAAAGATTCTGGGCGGCAGCCCCAGCCGTGAGGATTCACTTGGCCCTCCTGTATTTATATCTCTTGGCAGAAGCTGCCGAAGATTCCCCCAAATCATCGTCCTCCTTGAACTTCTAATTAGTTAGAATCCCTGGTGGTGTGTTCATAATCAATTTGCCATAATTAAAAAATTCAGCTAATAAATAGAGGTAAAGCTGAATGTTGGAAGTCGCACCGTCTTCTTTCTGGGCTGACACGGCGCTGAATTTACAGCTGGGTGGTTTAGTTAATGGGTCTGCCTTATTCTTTGTGCATAAAGTTCTATAAATACCCAGGAATGATGTGTTTTGAATGCAGAATGGACCTCCCCCTTCTTGTTTGGGGTGGGGGAAAAGAATAAAAGCATTGAGTGGTGGGGTTTTTTTTTAAATGTTAATGCTCGGTAAGAGATGCTTTTAATGTAGAAAACGGCTAAAGAAATAAAGTAATAAGATGGATTTTGTTATGTAATTTGGATAAATGTTGGGTCCAGCCTTTCTGAAGTACCCTGCCTCGCTATATGAGCCTGCCTGGGCTTCTGAGATCTTTGCGGCAGGCTTTCTCTTAGTCCCGCCGCCTGAGACAGGGCCTTCTTGGTTGTAGCTCCCAAATTATGCAACTCGCTTCCACGGGAGGCTAGGCTGGACCCCTCTCTGCTTTCCTTTTGCTGGCAGGCAAAAGCTGGAGAAGCAGGTGCCAATTCTGCAGAGAAAGAATGCTTTTGGGAAACCGGAGGGCAGGTTTAGCACAGCACTAGCTGGGGATTGTGAGTCGGGAAGCTATTCTGGGGCGGGGAAGGAGGTTTTGCTAAGGATAAAGCCTAGACGATGGTGGAGGAACACAACATAATGGCAATGTGTAACCTCCTTGCTTAGAGGCAATGTACCACAAAGTAAAAGGGACCACAGAGCCTAGGTGTTGTGTACCATGTAATTCCTCCGCACATGGGTCCGTCAGAGTACTGTTAGTCTCCAACAGAAGTTGGAAATGAAAGTTGACTCAGCCTCATTAAATGATGTGGATATAACACTAGGGCTTGCCGATCAGAAGGTCGGCTGTTCGAATCCCCGCGACGGGGTGAACTCCCATTGCTTGGTCCCAGCTCCTGCCAACCTAGCAGTTCGAAAGCACGTCAAAGTGCAAGTAGATAAATAGGTACCGCTCCGGCGGGAAGGTAAACGGCGTTTCCGTGTGCTGCTCTGGTTCGCCAGAAGCGGCTTAGTCATGCTGGCCACATGACCTGGAAGCTGTACGCCGGCTCCCTCGGCCAATAATGCGAGATGAACGCCACAACCCCAGAGTTGGTCACGACTGGACCTAATGGTCAGGGGTCCCTTTACCTTTACCTTTTACCACGAAGTAAGCAGTTCTGTGAACACAAAATGGGTGCTGCTGCTGGTGAGGTTCCTGGAGGCAGCGCCGTAGCTACGAGGGGTGGGGTATTCGGGTTACTTGACCTGGGTGATACCTCCAGAGGGGTGCCATTGAGACTCTCGGCCTGTGTGTGTGTATGTACGCAAATCCGTGCAAGGTGTGTGTGTGCCAAACTGCGTCTTTGACCCAGGTGAAATAAAGCCTAGTTTCATCCCTGCTGGAAGCCTCAGGCTGATTGCCATGTGAAGAAATATATGGGACTAAAATGAACCTTTTGGCCTTACCCAGCTGCAGAGCTCTTCTTGCATTTCTTTGGAATCTGGAAGTAGAATCCGATCTCCTCCAAAGAGGCCAGAGCAGGAACTTTCAGGTAGTAATTGCTTTTGCGGTTGTTGAATTGAATTGCTGGGTGTGTGTTGTGACCTGTCCTGGGAACGTTGATGGATGAAGGGCAGGCAAAATATACGAGAAATGTTGATGGATTCTGCCAGTGTCTAAACAGAAAATTCACGGGCGGGGGGTGGGGTTTTTTTCCATACCTCAAGTGGGACAGTTTGCCAATTTCTTATGCCTGCCTTCAGGGCACCCATGCAACTGGGCACCCATGTTTCTTTAAATGAGCTCTGGAGTCAGTATTTTGTGTCACGTTCAATACATTCTGCTGCTCCATACCTGTTTTGAACTTCATTAAAACAAAACAAAAATTCACTGAGGTGGGGGGAAAGTAGCCACACAGTGTCAATTTTGCATGCAAGCCTTTCATTATTATTGTTACAATAGAGATCTCTCTGTATGGATGGATGAAAAAAAAAGTTTTCTTATTACTTGGTAAGCGCTAGAACATTTCTGTCAAAAAGTGGGTGGGGGGAGGAAGGAAACCAGCCCACAAAAGGCTTTTGTGGCGTTTCAGTCTAACTATTACATGCAGGCTGGATGTAGCATTGCCAGGATAACCTTGGTGATAATAGGATATTATTATTACCAACGCAGCTTGGGAGCAAAGGAAGCCCTGCCTGAGAACACGCTGCCTTTTTATTTTATTTTCCAAAGCCATCCCCAGTTTGCAAGTGACCAGTGGGGCTTTTCTGGCATTCTGTATGTAAAGGATCCCCAGCTGGATCCAAAATTGCAGGAATATATGCTGGCATTACTCAGTTCCTTGCAGCTGTCGGCAAAACGCACTCCCGGGTTATTACCGGAGGACGAAGCAACTTGTGAGACCAGAGCTAATCTTGCAAAACTATTCCTAGGATGCTCTGATCTGCTTTAATTTAACATGGGTCTTTCTCTCCATTGGAGGTGAGCTGTGTAGTTTGCAAACTAATTAGGTTCATGTTGTTCAGACCGGCTGCTTAATGCATTTCAGCAAAATAGAATGAGGGCCACTTAGAGGAGGAGGCCGGGTGGATGCTTTGATGCAGCCATGCTGAGCCGGCCTTTGCGAGGGATGGTGCTTGGCTCAACACCCAAAAGATTTTGTGTTAACGGAACAGCTTGGTCTCATTCCAAGGCCACCTCCTGCCCCCCACCCCGGTTGCAGGCATTATGGCTGTGGTAACTGGCCATTTTTGCCCGGGGGGCCATGATCCCTCTGGGGGCCATGTGTGCCCCCCATTCTTAGCTCATAAGGATCCCTGCTAATCGTGTTATCATCTAATGATGGGGAGGAGGTGATTTGCATCCCTATAAGGGCGCCAAGCTGGCAGGAGAGTTTTAAACCTCTCTGGCTATTGTCACGTCCCCCTTTCTGTCACCACCAGCAAAAGCATTGGAGGCGGTGGAAAGAAACTGTCAGGTGTTGGTGGCAAGACGTTCCCTGCCCACCGGCCTGCAGACATGGCACAAAAGGAAAGAGGATTGGGAGGGAGAAGGAGAAAATTGAGCTATTTGAAACTAAAGAGCCTTTGTAGAGACCAGACCAGCTGAAATAGAAAGCTTTACAGTAGAGGAAGAGCAAAATGCCACACGTATTTCCGAACAGCTGATGGGGAGGCCCTGCCATCTCCCTGCCCCCAAATCTTCTTCTCTCTCCTCTGAAGTGAAGATGGGAATAAAAATTCCCAGGATTGGAGTTGAGAGGGGAGAGAGAAAGATAGAAGCCCCTTGCTTGCCAGTGCATTTATTAAGGAGAGAGCGCCTGCCCCCTTAGGACACATATATTAGTCTTTCCTGTTTTAAGCATTTACATGACAGTAGGAGAAAAGCCTCGGTCTGTTTTCTGTAATCTGCGTGGCCATAAATCCAGCACCCTCCGTGGTGATGGATGTGAGAGGCAGGGGTTTATTACAAGGAGTGTTTAAAAAATGTTGACTCTTCACAAATTGATTATTTGGGATTTATTTCAGAAAATATTTGCCACGGCGTGTGATATACTGAACTTATGGTCATTACGGCTCCTTAACGATTCACGCATCAAAGGGCACACCAGGGAAATCGGAGAGCTCCTTTTACAGTTTCTGAAGGGGGAATATGGATTATTATTAATTCTCAAATGGGCCTCCGGAGGATCTCTTCAGAAGGGGACGTGCATATCAATAATCCCCTTTTCTGTATTGGGGATCCTAATGTATTCATGCACGGGAACATAAATTAAAAGCAAACACTTTTTTCTCTTGTGGCAGGTTGATGCTCTAAGTGCTTGAGGGAGAATGTCTTTGAGCTTTGCCAAATACATAACACCCAAACTGTTTTAAACCACTTCACTTCCTTTTCTCGGAACTCGTAATAACGTTTACGGAGACAAATTCCTGGGAGCTGATGGCTTCAGGAGCCCTTTGAGCCAGTAAATGGAGCTTCCAGGTTCAGGGGCAGTCTACCTCTGCTTGGCGCAAGCAGCAGCAGGAGGGCACTTCTTTGTGCTGTTCTTCTCAGGTTCCCGGAGGATCTGCCCGGCGACGGTGGCGGGGGTGGAGAGAAATGCTGAACTAGATGGGCCATTTTATTTCTATTGCAGAGCAGGGATTGCCTTTGAGGGACTGCTCTGTGTTTGTTTAGAAAATGAAAATACTTCCAATACCAGATGGAATTGCTTGATGGTTTTAAGCAGCCCCAGAAGGGTCGGAGATGGCAATAAATCCGCAAAGAAGTAAAGAGTCTATTTCTTTGTCTGTCTCTTTTCAACTAATTCCTCTTGAAACATATTGTGAATGGGCTGAGTTATAACAAAAGCCACGGAGGGAAAAGCCGAGAGGCAGGCAGAACCAGCCTCGACATGGGCTTTAACTGGGAGAAGGATGCAAAGCAGACATTTTTTTGCATTCCCCACCCCCACCCTTTTTACACTCAATTAGTTTCCACGCTGTGCTGGGTGCAAACTTCGATTGGAGAAGGTTTTTTCCTTCTTCTTCTCCCCCTGTTTGCTTTTTACATGATTAAGAGAGATGAGATGAAATAAATTGCATGAATTACCCGCTGTGGTTGCTGCCTTCCAGCTTTCTTAAGGAAACCTTCCGGTGACTTTCTATTCTCAACTTTTGGAGCTTTTGGCATCTGTGTAGGGTTGGTTTTGCTACTGGTGGAGGAGGCGACAGCTGTTGAGTTCCAAAGAGGCATTATTGTCACAGACCGTATAAGCCACCAACTCAGATGACTTTGGAAGAGGATGGGACCAATTCGTGGAGGGGGAGGGCTATCAACAGGTGCTAGCCACAGTGGCTATGCTCTGCCTCCACGGTCAGAGGCAGTAAAGGGCTATTTTTATGCTCTCACGTTCTTAACTGCCTTGCTGAATCGGTCTGTTGTTGTTGTTTAGTCGTGTCTGACTCATCGTGACCCCATGGACCAGAGCATGCCAGGCACTCCTGTCTTCCACTGCCTCCCGCAGTTTGGTCAGACTCATGTTGGTAGCTTCGAGAACACGGTCCAACCATCTCGTCCTCTGTCGTCCCCTTCTCCTTGTGCCCTCAATCTTTCCCAACATCAGGGTCTTTTCCAGGGAGTCTTCTCATGAGGTGGCCAAAGTATTGGAGCCTCAGCTTCAGGATCTGTCCTTCCAGTGAGCACTCTGGGCTGATTTCCTTCAGAATGGATAGGTTTGATCTTCATGCAGTCCATGGAACTCTCAAGAGTCTCCTCCAACACCATAATTCAAAAGCATCAATTCTTCGGCGATCAGCCTTCTTTATGGTCCAGCTCTCACTTCCATACATCACTACTGGAAAAACCAATACTTTAACTATACGGACCTTTGTCAGCAAGGTGATGTCTCTGCTTTTTAAGATGCTGTCTAGGTTTGTCATTGCTTTTCTCCCAAGAAGCAGGCGTCCTTTAATTTTGTGACTGCTGTCACCATCTGAAGTGATCATGGAACCCAAGAAAGTAAAATCACTCACTGCCTCCATTTCTTCCCCTTCTATTTGCCAGGAGGTGATGGGACCAGTGGCCATGATCTTAGTTTTTTTGATGTTGAGCTTTTTTTTGAATCTGTCGAAAGTCCAGCATCTGGCCAGGTTCCCCGAGATGCTCATGAGCCAGGTATGAAGGCAGCATCCTGCCCCATTGTTCGTCCCCTCTAAGAACTGATGCCAGAGCCATGCTGCTTCTCGGCATGGATATTCCAGCAGAACTCTTTGCCTTTGTCCTCCTCCATGAATTAGTTGAATCCCCATCCAAGTTAGCAACCATCACGGCTTCTTCTGGCAGGCAATTTCATTGAGTCTCTTTTCTCTTCCCTCCTCATTCCTCCACCCCCCCCCTTTGTCTGTTAGATTGGCAAGAATGGTCTTGTTCTCTGTATAGCACTTAGAAAATTGTAGGGGCTTATTAAATGTGGTGTTGTTGTAGTCGATGATAATCTGTGGAATGCCTGCCAGTACCTATTGGCCAGTTCCAGTGCCACCACTGTTGACTAGAAACGCAGTCATTTCCAACAAATGGTCCAGGTTGTGGTGGGTTTTTTTTCTTCCGGATTTCTTTTATTCTTAATAGTACTACTACTAATAAACCTTGGCTGATCCCTTCTTTGCCAAACCGTACAAGTTTACCTGTTTGTCTTGTAAATGAAAACTAGAAAGCACTGTCTTCTCTCTCCCCCATCCTTGGAGATGTGTTCTCCCTCTCACCCATTTTCTCTCTCTGCGTGTCCTGTTTTCCCCTAGAAAATTTTCTTGTTCACTTAGTTGAGCTCCCCTGTAGCAACTCGACAACCTCATTTGCCCACCAGTTCATAGCTGTCAACTTTCGGATTTGAAAATAAGGGATTTTTTCAAACTTTCAGATTTGAAAATAAGGGATGCCGTGAGGCCGGTGCAATGGCACCGAGTAGCCTTGCCACCCTGTGCTCCAGAGACTGCGCGCGAATGGGGTGAGCAAAAGAGCGAGCGCGTAGACGGCAGGCAGGCTGTCTGTCTGGTTGGGCGTGAGGGTCTGGCTGCATAAGGCATGCAAGCTCCGCCCCCAGTCGGTCTCAGACTCCTTATTGGCAGCCGAGCAACGCAGCTGAGGAGCCTCCTTGGCCGGCAGGGAGGGAGAGGAGCTGCTTCCTTTGAAATCCGGGAAATTTAAGGGATATCAACAATCCGGGATAGCAGCGGGAAATGGCATTGGAATAAGGGAGGGTTGACAGCTATGCACCAGTTGCTGTGGGTTGAGGGAGGCAGGCAGAGGAGGACACAGTGAAGCCGACATACAACTGACGTCGACATCAGGAGTGAGTGATTCGCCCTGACTGAAAGCAGGACTTTGCTGGGAGTCGGCTCCTGAGGGGGTGGGTGGAAGCCAGACACAGATACCATCAGTTGCAGGAGACGTTGGGCATCTCTGAGTTAGCATCTTGCTCCAATGAGATCTGGAGTCCTACATAATGATGTAATCAGGTAGTTTTCACCAGGCACTTTGATTGTGATGGGTGTAAGGAATGTGGCTCTTAAGGGCATGGAGTGCCATGGGCATAGCCAGGATTTTTGTTGGGGGGGGAGAGGCTTTTGTTAGTGGGGGGGGCGAATCTCAGCTTTGTATTGATTTGTATTGATTTAGGGGGGACAGCTGCCCCCTGACCCCCTTTGGCTATGCCCATGCTTGCCTCTTGGTAGAATCCAGTTTTCTACAAACCATAGGGGTTCCTGTCTTGGGGATCTTGTATTCAGGGTGTTCCTGCCTGGTGTGTCCTGGGGAGTACTTGATTCAACTGGCCCCCAACCATTCCAGTCCTTGGGCTTCCTGTAGCTGAAATTGTGATAAAGGTGGAGAATCACCTGGGGTGACCTTGGAGGTTTTTGTTTGTTAATGGGGGGGGGCTGCCTGTGCAAGAGCTGTTTCGGTGGTGATGCTACAGTCCCCTGCTTTGATAAGAGCACGGTAGCGAAACACAAATGGATCTTGGGTTCAGGCCTTGTCTATACACCCCCCCCCCCATTGTGTTGATTTCCTGCTATGCATGCAGGATGGAGGCTCAAGAAAATTGAGCACTCTGGAAAACATTCTCTCCGCAGCAATAAAGCAGAAAGGGGTGGGGGGAATGAAGCCTCTGCACCCCAGTCCCACGCCCACCCCGCCACCCACGCTGGAAGAATTTGTCTCCTTGCTCTTGGGATGCTTTTTTTGCTGCAGTAACATTTATGGAGGGATGTTAAGACCCAGCTCTAGTGCGCTTGGGCTGCTCAACATTTTGCCTTCTGAATTTCACTGAAGGATAAGCAAGCGAAGAGGCGAACATCTGCTGGAAAACATTTAAGCAGCAAAAAAGTGTTTGTCTTGCAGAATATTTCAGGAAGCGCATTTAATTTATTTTGCTTAATTATCTCTCCTTGCATTTTTAATGTCCTTTAATACAGTTACGTTAAGCACTGCGGTGTCAAGATACTTAGAGCCCCCCTTCTAATACATCCCGAATGAGGTGATTAAATTGCTTCTCTAGCATGGCTTTGCAAAAAATTTATATATCTGTATCTCTCTTTCTCTCTGTATATATGTTGTGCATCATCACAGGGAATGGGGGAACTTGCATAACCCTTTGAATCGAAAGGTCACTGTAAGTTTATAGAAGACAAAAAGGGAAATGCTGTCCTCTTCCACTTAGGGATTCTTAAGCAATGAAATAATGCAATGAGTACATGTGCAAATTTGTGAAATAATTTTTTCAGTGCTGAGATCGATATATATTTTGTTAGTAATTTGTGTCTTGTAAATTTAAGTAATTTCTCTGGCAAATCCATTTTTAAACTTGTGAGCTCAATATTGAATGGATTTTCATTCTTTGCGGTAAATTCTCGCCATGTGTCTCCCATCTGTGTTTTCAGAATTGCAAGAAAATTATTAATAGAAGGAGGAGAAGAAAAGAAGAACGCAGGAGTGTTGGGGGAAAATATCCTGTCTCCCTTTTTTTACTCCCTAATGCATCTCAAATAAATATTGCGCTTTCATGTTACATCTAGCAAATGTTTTAGGCAGCATAAATTATACAACTCATTATCATTGCTGAGGAAACCTCCAGCAAAACTTTGGCTCTCTGATGCTGAAATTCCTGATAGGCTCCCTGTAATTTAGTTTAGTACTGACTCACCTTTTTTATTAATAATTCCCAAGGAACTGCATCTCTGTTGCTCAAACCTCTGGGAATAGGGTTGTTTCCTAGAGAGAAATCTCACATTAAAAATAATAATTGATCTTTTGTTCTTTAGCACTAAGTGTGGAACGGCTCTCTCTGTGACTCATTCTTCTTGCAATATCCTTTTGCTGCTGTTTTCTATTTATTGTTGGGTTGTTGTTGTTGTTTTGCAAATCTAGCATGCCTGCTAGATTTTTTTTTATTAACCGTCCATCCTTTTTGCTGCAAAGTTTCCCTGGTGGAAGCAAGAGCAACAAAAGAGTTCTGTGGCATTTTAAAGCATAACAAATTTTATTACAGCGCGAGCTTTCCTAGACTACAGTCCACTTTATCAATCACATGAAACGTTATGCTGAGTTCATAGCTATACACAGAACCTCCCCCCTTTTTTTCTTTTATCAGAGATGCAGTTGTAGAAAGTGAGATTAGAGGGAAACAAGTACAAACAGTGAAAAATAGCTCATTAACAGTGGTTAATTCACAAACCCATTGTCAATGACACATACCTCCTGCCATTGGTAAACCAATTCACACATAAAAAGTAAAGGTAAAGGGACCCCTGACCATTAGGTCCAGTCGTGTCTGACTCTGCGGTTGCGGCGCTCATCTCGCTTTATTGGCCGAGAGCCGGCGTACAGCTTCCGGGTCATGTGGCCAGCATGACTAAGCTGCTTCTGGAGAACCAGAGCAGTGCACGGAAACGCCGTTTACCTTCCCGCCGGAGCGGTTCCTATTTATCTACTTGCACTTTGACGTGCTTTTGAACTGCTAGGTGGGCAGGAGCAGGGACTGAGCAACGGGAGCTCACCCCGTCGCAGGGATTCGAACCGCCGACCTTCTGATCAGCAAGCCCTAGGCTCTGTGGTTTAACCCACAGCGCCACCTGGGTCCCTATTCACACATATAGGGTGCTAAAAATCCTTTTCTCTTGGCTCATTCCAGAAATGACAGCATCAAACCTCTTGCTGTCTTTCCACCCGGTTGTTTCCTTTCAATTTCCTTTGCTCTAGGATGGTCTCTGCCAGGGTCTCAGGGTACTCTGGGAAGTTGAAATACCTGCCCCCACTTCCTATATATGGATACTGCCATTTCTGATGTCAGATTCCTGTCCTTTCATTATTTTGTATCAGGCTGGCCCCATTTGTGTGGAAGATGCAATGGGGCACCGCTGGCAAACGATTCCGTACCCTAAAATATGACCTCTACTCCTTTCAGAATGGTTTAGATTCCTCAGTTGAGATCGGACTATATTGATTAATAAAAAGGGCTCCTGGCTTGTTTTGCTTTTAGGCTGAATTTTGTCCTGTTTTCTACCTGTGCGCTTTCATCTCATTTTGTACTCTTGTCAGTTTTTTTGCAAGCTGTCTTGTGGAATTTGTCACTGTCAGTTGTCATCATGGACACTCACTTAGGAGGAGTTTAAATGAAATCGCGGGAGGGGAAGAGGTCTATTAGTGGCCATTAGCCAAGAGAGCTAAAGTGGAACCTCCATGTTCAGCTGCAGGGCTACCTGTTGTTAGGGGAGAAACACAAGGAAATGCCCATACCCAGCCTGGAGCTTCTTGGAGGCCGGGCAGCCCATCAGTCTCACGCGACGTGGCTTTTCATATATTTCAGAGCTGCTTTCTCTATTCCACGTGGCATATTTAAAATGAAGGATGAAGGGTGTCACCCTTTGGCTTTCAAAGTTCCTAAACTGCCCGGTAGTTCGTTTGCTTGCAGGATGCCGCAAGCTGGGGGGAATCCAAAATGCACCCCTTCTTCCATCTTCCTCCTCTCACTGATAATCATTGTGCTAGTAAGTCGTAAGTTCTGTAAAAGCCTTGTGCGCTCTATAATAGTTGTGTGGAAAAGAACTCTTGATGAAGGAAAGCCAAAGGCAGCAGGAGAGCCAGTGTGGTGTAGTGTTTAAGAACGGTAGACTTGTAATCTGGTGAACTGGGTTCGCGTCTCCTCTCCTCCACATGCCGCTGCTGGGTGACCTTGGGCTAGTCACACTTCTCTGAAGTCTCTCAGCCTCACTCACCTCACATAGTGTTTGTTGTGGGGGAGGAAGGGAAAGGAGAATGTTAGCCGCTTTGAGACTCCTTCGGGTAGTGATAAAGTGGGATATCAAATCCAAACTCTTATTATTATTATTATTGAGCCTGGAGAAGAGACGACGGGTGGGGGGGACGTGGACCACCGAAGGGCAGCCACACAGAAGAAGGCAGGCTTGTTTTCTGCTGCCCCCGAGAAAGGGGCAGGCCTAGAGCTCATGGGCTGGAGTCAGAGGAAGGTCGATTGTAGTTGACTATTAGACGAAATGCACTGACGGCAAGAGGTTGACAACGGAACTGATAATGGAGAGGGGTGTTGGGTGGGCTCTCTGCCTCACTGGGGACGTCTTCAAGCAGAGGCGTCTCTTGTAGGGATGCTCTTAGCGCTGGATCCTCTGACCCAAACAAGGGGTTGCAACTCAGGCCCTGTTGCATCTGGCAGCAGCTGTGTGGCAGAGCCGGGATCTCCGGCCGGCCTCCTTCCGCTGGTGGCTCAGCGCTGGAGCCAGACCAACGGGGCTCTCAAGCTCACAACCAGCAGGGCAATAAACAAATCTTGCATTATTTATAATTGTGGAGATTAATTATGAATTGTAACGGTAAGGAACGTTATAGTGATGGATCTGCAGAGACGAAATTGTTCTCATTAAAGGAGCAGGAGGAATAGATTAGGGGTCGGCAGTTGTTTGGGGAAGGCTTCTCCTTGGGCTGGTGTGAGCGAGGGTGTTGCTCCACTCCTATGGATCTGGGTTGCAAATGAAAGCCACTGAAAGGGGGCAGTTAAGAGGCACCCCCCCAATGCAGCCTTCCCTCGTCGTCTGATTGCCACAGTGTATATTTATTTTCTGAATTAGAATTGAGTTCGCTGCTCAAACATCACTTCCTTGGTCTTGGGACCTTCTGGTAGCAGGGGCCCGATGGTCGATTTTGGACCACTGAAGGATGCTCCCTTATTCTTATTCTCCTTTAAGCCCTTGGTGATTGAGCTCCTTGCATTGCTGCCTACCCGGTTTGCATTTGTAGATGGATGCCATCACCACCATTGGGATTTATTCACACACCCCGGGCGCTGCTGCTTCACCATAAGGTGCCTAAGTGGACTTTACAACAAAATAAAAATGCTAAATTAAATCAGTTAAAAGCAACTTACGATTGGAAGAATAGGCAGGGCAATATGGCGTCTTGGGGATGTGCTTCCACCTCTCCTCTGCGCTCATTAGGAGGCCAAACACCTAATGCTTTGCTGTCTGTTAAGTGGCCTTATCTCCCTCCCACGGTCCCCAAGGATAGCCCTGGTGGCTGCAGCGCTCCCCTGTCACTTGCCGGATCCTGTCGCTCTTCCTGCTTCTGCACAGGAAATGTCAGCAGGACCAAAGAAATAATTTCAAGTAGACCTTAAAAGAGCATCTCCCAGCAAGTGCCAGAGTTCCTTGTGCAATCCCTCTCTCTTTTTCAAAGGGGGTTCTGGCCCAGCAGCCTCCTAGTTGGAATGTGGCTTCTGCTGTTCTGAGGGTGTTTCCAATTGATGCATGGAGATCTTACAAGTTCCAGGCATGCTCCTGTTAGAAAAGTTAACCAACGAACTTAGGCTAGCACGGGGACAGGCAAAGTAGGATGCCTTCATCCCAGTGTTGTGTAGCACAGCAGGACAATGAACTACCCCCTCTCCAAAAAAAGCATACAAATCAATATGGCTAATCTGACCCAAAACCACCACCACCCCAACCTCACACATACAAACAAACCAGAATTCCACTCTCGCCCACCACATAGCAATTCCCTCCGGAGTTTAAATTCGGATTGCGATATGGCATGGGGCAAGGATATTTGTTGGTCAAGTGCGGGGGTGATCCCAGATACAAAAATACTGTGTGCTTGGGGGTCGACCTTGAGGGTGTTTAAAACAGGCTTAAGGATTCCAGCCCACATTTTAAAACCTGTAGCATGTTAATAATACCTTTTCTGGAGGGATGGGTGGGTTCTGCTTTAAATCGGTTGCAGCAAAAGCGGCAGAATCTCATGGTGCCAGGAAGACTAACAAGCGGGTTCTAAACGGCAAAGGCATATTCCAAAATGCCTTTAAAGTGCAACAAGAGGCTTGGATTTTTATGGTATTTTTTTTTACAAGCACGTGCCAGAAGTAATGTGTGGCCCGTGACACACAGCCACGTGTCTCTTCTAAATCCGCCTTCCGGCAAGCTAGCCTTCACTTGTGCTCCGTTGCATGCGCTGCAAATGCAGAGCAGGTACATGAGAATTGGGAGCCTTGTCATCTGCGGGGAGTGTAAAATACGGATTTTCCAGCCTGGCTTTGAGGCTGCCTAATTCTGCCCGAAGCAAAATCTCAAGGGGAATTTGAAAGACCCAGCTTGGATGAAATCGTCACAGCATTTTCAGGGATGAAAGTGAATGTTTGGATAGTGAGAGGGTGCCCGTTGCATCTCTCTGCCTGACTCATGTCTCCAGGTTTGCCCCCTCTCAAGCAGTGTCACCCCCCACCCACCCACCCAGAGTTTTGCCAAAAGCATTTGAGGCCACTTTGGAGCTTTCCTGCCCAGTTGAAGTAATGAAGTCCTTGCAGTTTCTCTGCAGATGCTCCCCACGTGTTGATCCCCCTGACGGATCTCATTTTCCAATTCTGAGGGTATGATGCTCCAAAAGCACCTCTGGCATGACTTGAAGGCAGCCCAAGGGGAAAGAGAGGCTCCTAGCATCTCATTAGAATGTGGTCGAATCGGAATCAACCTGCTCTGCTTCCGGTGGCTTTTGCAACAGGCCAGGCTAGGGAAGGGGTTGGGGGAGATAAATTTGTTTTTGCATTTTTAAGGTGCACCCCCTCTAATTTGCACCTCCTGAAATAACCCCTTGCAAAATCTCTGAAATGTAACACTTTTTTCTGAATTATGATGCAGTTCTCCAAACAAAAAAAATATATACGGAAATGTGTTTTCCTTTCGTTTTTGAGAATAAAAAAAAATGCATATATTAGTGAACATAATATTTGGTCAGTTTGAAAGGCGGAATAGGGAATAGGGATTCAGCCTGTGCTGGAGGGGGGGTAATATTCCCCTTGAAGTTTGCAGTTTGGGGCATGCTTTCCTGGGCTCATACCTGAGCATGGATGCCCAGGTCTCTGCGGCAGCAAGGAGTGCATTTGCACAATTAAAGCTAGTGCACCAACTGCGCCCGTTCCTTGTGATGTCTGATTTGGCCATGGTGATGCATGCCTTAGTTACATCCTGTTTGGATTACTGTAACTACATGGGGCTGCCTTTGAATAGGGCTCAGAAACTTCATCTGGCTCAAAGAGCTGCAGCCAGATTGCTGGCCGTAGCTGGTTCTTGGGAGAATATGACTCCCTTGCTGGAACAGCTCCACTGGCTTCCAGTCTGCTTCAGGGCACAATTCAAAGTGCTGGTTATGATCTATAAAAACCCTACATGGCTTAGGCCCAAGTGATGTGAAATACCATATTCCCTCATTTGACCCAGCTTGGGTTTTGAGATCTTTTGGGGAAGCCCTTCTCTTGGTCCTGCTACCTTCAAAGGCATGCCTGGTGGGAAAGTGGGAGAGGGCCTTCTTGGTGGCTGCACCCAGGCTTTGGAGAATTCCTTCCTAGAGAAGCTAGACTGGCTCCCTCCTTGTTGTCCTTCCACTAGCAGGGGAAGACCTTGTTTCAACAGGCTCTGGGGAACTGACTGCTTTTAGTTAAAGGGCTGGTGCCGTGATGTTTTTATTGTAATCATTGGTATGTTTTAAAAATACAGTGGTACCTTGGTTTGCAAATGTCTTGATTTGCCTACGTTTTGGATTACAAACACGTCAAACCCAGAAGTGCGTGTCCTGGTTTGCAATCTTTTTTTGCATGACAACCCATTTTTTTTTTATTACAAACCAAAAAATTTTTGGAGGCCCCATTGGCAAAAGCGTGCCTTGAGTTACAACCTGTTTTGGTTTACAAATGGACCTCCGAACGGATTATGGTTGTAAACCAAGGTACCACTGTACTCTATGTTTGTATATAGTTTTGATTCTATCAATGTTTAATTATTTTTAAATGACTGATTTTTTTCCGTTTTTTTTCACTGGCTCTTGTAAACCACCTTAGGTCCCATGATTTTAATAGTAATTTTTTTTAAAAAAAAATGCATAATATTATGAAACATGGATTGTTGAACTGTGTGTATTGGGCGAAGGTGTATGCAAAAATATATCTTTTAGGAGAAACAATGATTCTCCTAAAAAACCAATGATTCTTTTGGAAAAAAACAGGAAATAAGAGAAATCAAAATGGAAGATTTGTGCCTCCCTTGCCTGGGCAGAAGGCTCTGAGGTGTCCCTGGGTGTCAGGCGACATCTGCTCCAGCCATAGGCTCCTCTCTCTACTTTGATTGGTCACCTGAAAATTCTCACCGGAGCCCTTGAGAAAGCCACATCTTCCATTCATAAAACCTCAGGTCTCATTCAGCTGTTTCTGTTCCCAGGCTCATCCTTTCAGTACCTAGGTTTATAAGACAAGCATCTAAGAGGACAGATTGAACGTGCACCATCTGCACCCACACCAGGAACTGGATGCTCCTGACCTTGTTTTTAATTAATGTCCGTTTTCTTTGTTATTGGAACAATTCTGCGTTGCATTGTAAGAAGGAAAGCTAGCTCACCCGGGCACCTGTCTTTCACTGGGCCCACAAACCCCTTTGACCATCTCTTCCTCCCTCCCTCTCATTTTCTTTTTAACACAAGAAGGTGTTTTTAAAAAAAAATTCCTCTTTATGCTTGGTTCCGGGAGGCAAAGCATTTTGTCTGCCTGTCCTTTAATCGGAAGTGCCTGAGGGCTGCTAAAGCGGCTCTGCCCAGATGGCTCAGGTCTCCTCTTTGCAAGATCGGCAAGGCCAAGGGTGCTTTGCATCCCCTAAACCTGTCACCCGTCTTCCTGGCAAGGCTACAGCAGCATCCCAGGCAGAATACAAAGGATGCTTTTGTGCTGAGCAAAAGGTGAAGTGCTGCAGCTCAAAGGCATGCAAACAAACACGCATTCGCCTTGTGGTGCATTTTATTTCTGAACCGTTTCTGCTTCTTGCTTTAGGACTACAGCAGACTCTTCTCCCCACAACTTGGTTCTTTGACGCCTTGCAAGGTTTTATTTATTCATGATATCATACACATATGTCCTGACTTCCTTCCATCTTGCTGCATAGATCCGTGCTATGTGTGGTTCCCAGTGTTAGCATTTACCCCGCCTGGGGCAGGTTGTGAGACTGCCCCAAAGCCAGAGCAAAGCCATGTGCGCACATCCCCGGCTACTGAGAGTCCGGTGGCGCAGTAATATGTGATTGTTCCCAGATTCAAGAACAACACACACAAGCCATTCATTAAGGCTAAACTAATTTATTGTAGTAATAGTGCAGAGAGATTCTCTGCTGCCAGCCCGTGAAGACGGAGCTGCCATAATTCTGTCCTTCCAGCTTCAGAGCTCGCTAGAAGGGAATGTGAGCACAAAGGCTCGGATTACAATAGTACAGAAATACATAAACATTCCAAGCAGGAAGTGATAAGACAACTTTCTCACGGTTCAGTGAGACAGGCAAAAGTCAGACCGTCCTTCGCGGCAGCTGGTGCCGCTCGGGTTGGACAAAAATCACAACACCCAGGAGGTCTCCGACTTGGGCACTGACCAGACGCAGACCTGCTTAGCTCCAGGAAGGGGCCCGCATTAAAGACCTTCACATCACCCAGTCCCATTTCCCAGTCACTCTCTCCATCTTGTCTGGGTTCAGAACACACCAAGCTTTCTTAAGTCAGGCCAGAGTGTCCACATAGACCTCCAATCGTGGCTCTCTGCGGTGGTCTCAGGGAGAGTTGCATTTTGCCACTGAAAGTGTCCCTGGTGTTGGTGGGGATACTGAACATGTACATGGTGTCTTGCATAACCCTCCCACTCCACATTACACCCTTTTCAATTTCCCATGAACGTGGGGGAATTTGGGGCTGGCTTTTGGAAAGAAGATCTGGGAAACGCAACTGAGCGAGACGGACCTCGTAACGTGTGGGTGTGGGGGGAGAGTTGCATACCCTCCAACATTTCTCCGATGAAAATAGGAACATCCTATTCAATACGACTACTACCCCTTCACTACTACTACTAATAGATATTCCCCACCCATCTAACTGGGTTGTCCTAGCCCCTCTGGGCAGCTTTCAAGATATATAAAAACACAATAAATCATTAAACATTAAAAAAAACTTCCCCTATACAGGGCTGCCTTCAGATGCCTTCTGTAAGTTGTATAGTTACTTATCTCCCTGGTTTGGTGGTTGCATAACTCCATACTCTCCAACGTTCCTCTGATGAAAATAGGGATGTCCTAAGGCAGTGGTGGCTAACCTTGACACTCCAGATGTTTTGGGACTACAACTCCCATCATCCCTGACCACTGGTCCTGTTAGCTAGGGATGATGGGAGTTGTAGTTCCAAAACATCTGGAGTACCAAGGTTAGCCACCACTGTCCTAAGGGAAAGCAGGACATCCCAGGATCGAATTAGAAACTGGGATAGCTTCTGTAAATCTGGGACTGTCCCTGGAAAATAGGGGCACTTGGAGGGTCTGGAGTTGCTTCCATAGTAGAACCACAGAAATATGGGCAATGGAAGAGAAACCATGTGTCACCTAGTCCAACTCCCTGCAATGCAGAAACCACAGCTAAAGAATCTCTGAGAGAAGACCACCCAACCTCTTTCCAGAAACCTCCAATGAAGGAGAATTCATTTTAATTACGTCCCATTCCTAAGTTTAGAGAAATTTCAACCTTACTCTGTCTTCGGGGCCGTTTTTACCCCTTCCATCACAAACAAACACCCTTGCGGAAAATATTGGGCCAGCTCTAAATTTTGCAGCTTTTTTGTTGCAGCCAGCCTGGCCAACGCTGAGACTTCGCCTTGCATGCTGACGCTGCAGATCTCCGTTTCCTCCCGTGCATGTCTAGTCCCAGGCGCCCCCTCCCCCTCCCCACGCAACAGGACCCCTGCCATGCAGTTTCTGGTTTACTTGGCTGACCTTCCTGAGCACAGGCTCTGCGTGAATCAAGGCCGCGGCCCTCCCTCCTTCCTCTGCTGCAAGGCGTAATATTCCGTGTGCGGTATCAAGTTTGCAATAAAGGCATTGGTAATTGCTTTGTAATTGACTGCTTCACCTTTCCCCCCTCCCCCTCCCCCCATTTAATAAATAGCACGAATAAAGGCGAACCACATGTGGTGGGGATTGTAATTCAAATCCCATTCACTAAAAGCGGACCATTTTTCATTTAGCATGGAAAGGCGAGTTTCCTATGTAAATTATTCCAAAAGGATCTCGCTAGACTAATGACATTAGTGTCTGGATGGATTGAAGTTGTTTGAGTAATTGATGCTGGAGCACAGCTGCAAACTGTGCGAGGAGCCGAGGGCGGTAGCTGCCGGGGGAGGCAGGGCGGGAGACGGTGGGCGGGAAAGGAAAGTGCAGGGGACACAGAAGTTTTAGCAGCTTTCACCAGACGGACTGCAAAAGCAGTAGGAAGCAGAAGCCGCCTGGAATGATCTGGTGTATGGGGCAGTTGCCCCCTTTGCTACATGCAGAAGTGACCCCGCAGCTCTAAACACATCAGCCCAGCAAGAACCAGGTCTCAGGGGCACAGATGGGCTGATGAAAAGCTGTGGGTGGGCCATCAAACTTAACCTAAGAACATAATCAGGGCCCTGATGTGGTGTAGTGGTTAAGAGCGGTAGACTCGTAATCTGGGGAACCGGGTTCGCGTCTCCGCTCCTCCACATGCAGCTGCTGGGTGACCTTGGGCTAGTCACACTTTTCTGAAGTCTCTAAGCCCCACTCACCCCACGGAGTGTTTGTTGTGGGGGAGGAAGGGAAAGGAGAATGTTAGCCGCTTTGAGACTCCTTCAGGTAGTGATAAAGCGGGATATCAAATCCAAACTCTTCTTCTTCTTCTTCCTGATGGATCAAGCCAGTGGCCCATCTCATCCAGCATCCTGTTTTCACAGTAGCCAACCAACCAGATGTCTTTAGGAAGCCCGCAAGCAGGATCTGAGCACAAGAGCATCCTCCCCTTCCTATGGGCTCCAGAGCAATGGGAAGTTGCACTAGATAAACCTTTGGTCTGGTACACACAGAGTCTTCTTAAAGATGGAAAGCGGGGCTTTGGGAATTCCATTGCCTCTCAAGGCATGGGTTCAGTGGAGAGGGCCTTTCCAGCAACATACAGGATGCAGGGTTCGTCTAAAAGTGACAAGATTACATGTGGGATCAGCAGCAAAACGTTAAGAACATAAGAAGAGCGTGTTGGATCAGGCCAGTGGCCCATCTAGTCCAGCTCTGTGTGCTCACAGTGGCCAACAAGCAGAATCTGAGCATAAGAACCCTCTCCCCACCCTGTGGCTTCCAACAGCTGGTATTCAGAAGCATTGCTTCCTCTGACCATCATAGCGAGTAGCCTTCTCATTCATGAATCTGTCCAATCCTCTCTTAAAGCCATCCAATGCATATCCCCAAACATTTCTCTGATGAAAATAGAGACGTCCTAGTCAATAATAATAATAATAATAATAATAATAATAATAATAATAATAATTTTATTTATACCCCACCCATCTGACTAGGTTGCCCCAGCCACTCTGGGCCGTTTCCAACATATATAAAACCATAATAAAACATTAAACATGAAAACACTTCCCTATACAGGGCTGCCAGGGACAAAGGTTGTACAGTGGACGCTCGGGTTGCAAACGCGATCCGTGCGGGAGGTGCGTTCGCAACTTGCGCCGTTGCGTCTGCGCACGCGCGTGATGCAATTCTGCGCATGCGCAAAGCGTGATTTAGCGCTTCTGCGCATGCGCGAGCGCCGAAACCCGGAAGTAACCCGTTCCGGAACTTCCGGGTTTGGCGTGTTCGTATCCTGAAAACGTGCAACCCGCAGCGAGCGCAACCCGAGGTATGACTGTATAATTACTTATCTCATTGCCTCGTGGAGGGTGGTTTTTCCCCCCTTCATAACTCCATACCGTCCAGCATTTCTCTGATGGAAGTAGGGGTGTCCTACCATACCCTCCAACATTTCTCCCATGAAAATAGGGACATCCTAAGGAAAAGTAGGACAATCCAGGATCAGATCAGAAACCGGGACAGCTTCTGTAAATCCGGGACTGTCCCTGGAAAATAGGGACACTTGGGGAGGTGTTCTGAGGCTGGAGGCCATCACCCTCTCCTGCTTATGAGAGGAGGTGAACAGGTAGCTCGCCTTGGTCACATTGTAGAGAGTTGGGGTGGGGGAAACTACCCTCTCCCCTCGAGCAAGCAGTCAGGGACACTCCTCACAGGGACTCCCCACCCCAAGCATGGGGGGGGGGACTCTCCGTCTTGTGTGCAAAGCATAGAGAGATGCTTAGCCAAGCCCCAGGAGCTGCTGCAATATTATTATTATCATTTATTACCATGGTTTAAAATATTTATATCCTGCCTACTAACTGTAGTTCTCGAGGTGGCTTCGGAGGACATTAAAAAGCGAGTAAGATAACAGGAAAAACAAACATCCACGTTAAAAGGGAACGGCCACCAGCCGATTAAAAAACCAGAAGCTGAGTTGATTAATCAGTCACTTAAACTCACACAAAAGCCCAGGTAAATAATGGGTCGATCTGGCCCCTGTAGGCATGTGTGTTTGCACATTTATGTATGGGGTAGATTTATACCCTGACACCCCCCCTCCTCAGAAAAAGGGCATCACGAGGGTTACAACAGCGATAATAAAACAGCATAATCATAATAAACCAAATTTTAAAACCAGCAAATAAAATAAAACACAACCGTAAAGCAGCAGCAATAAAATTCTGCATAGAACCGCACTGCAACTGCCCATTGCTTGAAAATCTCAGCATTGGGGGGGGGAACAGGTTGGATATAATTTGGGAGGGGATTCCAGAGGTCTGGGGCTACCCCCAAGAAAGCCCTGCAGGCCGCCAGCAAAGGGAGAGCCCATCCGCTCTAGAGAATGGGTACCATTGCTCAGCTGCCTTTCCCTGTCTAGAAGAGTCGCCTAATGTTCAAGCATAGGTTTGGGACTTAACCTCTGGAGCAGCAGAAAGCTAGCTTGCTCCATCTTCCATGTTAACAACCCTTCAGATATTTGAAAATGGATATCACTTCACACATAAACCAGACTTCTCTTCTCCAGGCTAAACATACCAAACTCCCTCAACCTCAGGAGACTTTGTTTCCAGAGTTCAACCTCCCCGTTTCAGCTAGGACTCCTTCCTCCATCATGCCCATCCTTTCCAACATTTCTGTGATGAAAATAGGAACGTCCTATTCAATTATTATTATTATATTTTTATTTATATCTCGCCCATCTGGGTTGCCCCAGCCACTCTGGACGGCTTCCAATATATATATTACACACACACACACACACACACACACACACACACACACACACAATAAAACTATACAGGGCTGCCTTCAGGTGTCTTCTAAAGGTTATATATCTCCTTGGCTCAGGGGTTGCATAACTTCATACCCTCCAACATTTCTCCAATGAAAATAGGGATGTCCTAGCAGTGGTGGCTAACCTTGACACTCCAGATGTTTTGGGACTACAACTCCCATCATCCCTGACCACTGGTCCTATTAGCTAGGAATGATGGGAGTTGTAGTTCCAAAACATATGGAGTGTTAAGGTTAGCCACCACTGTAAGAGAAAAGCGTGACATTTCAGGATCAACACAGAAAGCAGAACAGCTTCTGTAAATCCAGGACTGTCCCTAGAAAATAGGGGCACTTAGAGGGTCTTGTGAGCCTAGTTTTGGATGTCCAGGGTGGGGGGAGGATGTCAGATCCTGGCCAGTGCATGTGTGTGAGCTGAGTGGTTTCCCATTCAAGGCGATCTTCCAAGGAATAAAAGGCCTCCTCCATCTCATGTCTACCCAGCCCAAGAAAGTCCAGGTGGGCCTCATCCTTTTCACTTGGTCCAGGTAGGGAGAGACAGTGAAGGGCCAGATTCATGCAGGAGAGGGAGTGTGGCCCAGGAGGTGGCACAGGAGAGGGAGTGTGGCCCAGGAGGTGGCCCAGGAGAGGGCACCGTGTCCAGGTCCCCCTTCCAGTCAGCAGGGGGCACTGCTCCCCGATGCAAAGAGGTCACCTTTGGTTTCTGTCTCCCAGTTCAAACCTACCCAGAAAGAGCATCTGTTTTGAGGCCAGCTTCTCTTTTCATCTCAGTGGTTTATCATTCTTCACAGACGTCTCCTGTCTGCAGCTATCAAAATAACCTGAGCAATCTTTTCAGGAAGTGGGAGCCTCTGGGAGGGAAGGAGGGGAAAGGCAGGCTGCCCCTTGAGAATTGCTCTCTGCTTCTCCTCCTGCTCACTCTGGGGGGGCAGCTCTGTAGCTGGAATCGCCTGGGATTGTCACCAGCTCAAGAAACATCCTGCGAGCAGCTCAGCCGCACTTAAGAGATGCACCGCAACTCCCCCCCCCCCGTCTTTTCCGGCCTCTTGAGAACCTGTCAGTGGGATAATGTAGAAATCAAAACTGCGGTGCAATTAAATACTTACTTACTCCTCTTCATGTCCCTTTAGACACAATCTCGCCTGGAAACTCCTGCTCCTTTCTATCTGATTATTTTGAAGGGGGGAAAGTGGTGGTTTTTTTAACTTGGGGGAACAATAACTTCATTTGTGGAAGCAAAAAAATACATGTTAATTCTTGGCGCGGCAGCCGCACACGTAATGCTCAGGGCACATCTTATTTGGGCTACTGTTTATGAGTCTCCTCTGATGACAATTAGAAAAAACCCTCCCACCCTGAACAAGAGTTCTAAACTGGGTCGCAGGTGGTTGTTGGTTCCCCCTGCCTTTTAATATCTGGGTTGTTGGTTTTCCCCCCTTGCAACTCAATAATTTCTGGGCCCAAAGATCTGGGTGAAGGCAGGAAAGTGTAGGGATTACGGAGAAGTGTTTATAAAACAGAACAACTGGGATATAAAATTGGTGGACTCTCCTTTCTTGGAGGTTTTTAAACAGAGGCTGGGTGGCCACCTGTCAGGCATCCTTTAGCTGTTATTCCCGCATTGCAGAGGGTTGGTCTAGATCAGTGTTTCTCAACCAGTGTGCCTCCAGATGTTTTGGGACTACAACTCCCATCATCCCTCACTAGCAATACCAGTGGTCAGGGATGATGGGAATTGTAGTCCCAAAACATCTGGAGGCACACTGGTTGGGAAACACTGGTCTAGATGACTCTAGGGATCCCTTCCAACTCTGCAGTTCTATGATTCTGTGATTCCAACATTGAGCAGAAGTGGAGGCTCCACACTGCTCCACACAGAGGCTGCTGAGAGCATTACTTTGGCCCTTAATGGGTTTTTTGGGGGGAGGCAGCTGGGTGTCCTTGCAGTGCAATGCTTGTGAACAAAGGTGTGGTTTGGAGCAGGTGAGCAGGACTCAGCACTTGGTAGTGGGAGCAACTGCTGTTCTTAATGGTGTCTTATGCGTCCCGAGGCCCCCAATTAGTTCCTTGAACTTTCAGAAGAAGGAGCAAGAGGTATTGGGAGCTGAGAACCTAAAAGAAGGCACCTGATCCAGCAGCCCCAGACCCTTCACTCTTTGCCACATTCCCATGAGGAAGAGACGCTTGATGCTGTGGATTGGTGAATGAGCAAGTAAGATGAAGAGGCCTGAATGAGTTTTCCCCACCCAAGCCACATGTGGCCTGGGGAACCAGCCTTTTAGGGCATTTCCCCTCTAATATAGTCAGTTTGGTATGCAGTTTCGCCCCCCCCCCCAAATATACACAATTCTGGTTGGATTTTTGCAAAACCCAGAGAAGCGTGAATTCCAGAGGATCACTTCTCTTCCAGTCATTATTGTTTCCAGAAGTGCGACTTAGGCAGGTTGGCTCGATGCAGAAACAGAACGGAATTTCTCTCTCGATCCTGTTTGATCCAGGCTGTGCGTTTGACGTCAGGAAAAACCGATGGCTTCCATGTGGCCAGAGACAGTCGAGCAACTCGAAAGGTTCCCTTGCTCGGGTGAAGTGGCTCCTTAATCTGCTTGAATTGCTCACATTAATCAACAAGTCTCCTTCATTGCTAATGCTCCAAATGGCAGGCAGTTCACGTCCGTGACTCGGCCCAGGGATAGGCTGATAGCAAAAGCGCTGCCTTTAGCCCTGTGTGTGTGTGGGGGGGGCTGCCTCTGAAGACAGTTCGGAAACTTCACGTGCTGAAAAATGCGGCTGTCCAGAGGAATTTGCACCAGGATTGTACTATTTTATTTATTTATTTGTTAAAATGTTTATACACCAGTACATCACGAGAAACTGCATATTCTAATTTTGGTATGCAGTCCCATCTCTCTCCCCCCCCCCCAATATATATATATATATATAAAGGTGGTTTGCAACAGTAAAATATAAAACTGTACAAGGAAACCATAAATCAAGTTAAAAGCAGACATCAGTTTACATTTGTGGAACAATGGAGTCTTAATTGCCTGTATAGGCCTGGCAATATAGAAAAGATTTCAGCAGGAGTTTAAAAGTTATAACAGAAGGAACCCACTGAATTTCTGTTGGCAGGGTGTTCCACAGGACTGGACTGATGACATAAAGCTCAGTTTCTTGCTGTTGTCAAATAAGCCTCACCAATTTGGAGAATGACCAGAGATGTTCCTGCCAGTGATCTCAGGGATCGAGCTGGGATACAAGGCTTCCAGTGGCCCTCGAGGTACCCGGGACCTAAATTGTTCAGCGCTTTGTAAACAAGGACCTTGAAACTGGATTTGTAGTAAATGCTGGTGCTTTAAAAATGGTGTCCCTCGTTCTCAAGCAGAAGCTTCCGCCAGCTGGAGCTTCTGAACCAGACCAAGGGCAGCCCCACATAGAACACATTGCAGCAATCCATCCTCAAGGTTCCCAATGCATGGACTGCAGTGGTCAGTCTATCCCTGTCCAGGAATGGCCATAGTTTGCAAACCAGACACAGCTGGTAAAAGGCATTCCTAGCCACAAAGGACACTGCTTGGCACAGTGGTTCAGTGCTGGTAGTCATCTTTAAATCCCTCAATGGGTTGGGCCTAGGTTACCTGTAGGCCACCTGCACCTGCACAAAGCTTCTGCTCTCACATAGCAATCTACTTCAGAGTCCCCCTGGCTGCTTTGGGGTTTCTCGGTGGTGACATCACTTGGAATCCAACTGCTTGGGAGGCTAGACTGACTCCATCCCTCAATAGTTTTCAAGCTCTCCCAGAACTCTTGGTGGAGTATCTTTGGGTGCTGAGTTTGTTCTGGGCTGGGCTGATGGCTTTTGTGCTGACTTCTTAGATCATCATGATAAAACGTTGCTGTTTCTAAATGCTATTTGTATCGGTCGTTTTCTTATTGTGCCCTACTTGGCAAAGAATGTTTTATTAAAAAGTGGTTCATAAACCCATTAAGCCAAACGAAACAGTGCAGCAAAGATGGTGATGGGGAGATGGTTGGCAGCAAACTCAGTGGCACTGGTTATCCTTTCGGGAAGCCACCCAAACTGTTCCTGTTTCGTCGGCAGTTAAAGATGAATGATTTCACAATGCTTTGGTTGTGTCCACAATTATATGATCTGTGGCTTAGGAAGGGGTGGTGGTTCCCTGAGCCGTAGGCATCCTGAATCTAGGAAGCTGGCTGGTGCCATTGGACCCTTGTACGCCATCCTGGTGCCCTCTGGGTGTTCTGGATTATTAATTCCCACCAGCTCCACCCAGCATGGCCAACAGTCAGGGATGATGGGTTTTGGAGGCCAAAACATTTGGAGGGCACCAAATACTGGGGGAAATGATCTCCGACTGGCAGCTGCTCTCCAAGGTACCAGACAGGGGTGTTTCCCAGCCTTACCTGGAGATGCTGGGGGTCAAAGCAGCCATAATGTCAAAGCAGAAATTGTATTAATGAGCTACAACTTAATTAGTGTGGAAATTGAACCCCCTCAGGTCTACAATCCTAGGAGTCCTTCATGCCACATCTGAGATGAGCTCAGGCAAAAGAACAGGCAGTAGGGTAGTCAACAGCCTGACATATACTCAATCCTGTCCCGATTGCCCAATACCAAGTAGCCAACCCTCTTCAATTGGTCCAGGGTAAGGAAGAGCATGTGTAAGCGGGTAGCGCTGTGGGTTAAACCACAGAGCCTAGGGCTTGTTGATCAGAAGGTCGGCGGTTCGAATCCCTGCGATGGGGTGAGCTCCTGTTGCTCGGTCCCAGCTCCTGCCAACCTAGCAGTTCGAAAGCACGTCAAAGTGCAAGTAGATAAATAGGTACCGCTCCAGTGGGAAGGTAAACGGCATTTCCGTGCGCTGCTCTGGTTCCCCAGAAGTGGCTTAGTCATGCTGGCCACATGACCCGGAAGCTGTCTGCGGACAAAGCTGGCTCCCTCGGCCAGTAAAGTGAGATGAGCGCCGCAACCCCAGAGTCATCCGCGACTGGACCTAATGGTCAGGGGTCCCTTTACCTTTAAGGAAGAGTCTGCTTTCTTAGGCCACTGATATCCATTCTCCCCATCCACTGAGGCTACCATGTTCCTGGACCACAAGTACCACAAAGAGCCACTGGGTTGAGACATCCCTCTCTGTTGCCATCTGAATCAGGTTGGGTTGAATTTTCTTTCTTTTTTTACCAGAGGCAAATGGGGTGGGGGAATACGGACTGTAATTTTCAGAACTTGAGTAATCCCATTAAAGTTAATGGGGCTGCTCCAAGCAGAAGCCGCTTGCTGCTTGTTGCCCTCCCATCTGTGTCTGAAGCCACAGACATTTTCCTACGGGCGAGTTTGCTCAAGCCTGCCCTTTATGCAATCGCTACTGCGCCGGCAAACGCCAGTCAATTTTCTCCTGGAATTACTCTGCAATTAGGGATGTGGAGGCAACGGGAAGGTGGCATTCAGCTACGTGGCGCTGTGAAAGGCAGGCCAGGCATGTGCCCGCCACTGTCACTTGCAATCCAGGGAGACGTCTGCAGCTTGTCTCTTGGCAATCGGGACTGATTACAGCAGACACCAGGGAACAAATTAGTGCACTCTGTTAAGAACGAGGGACCCGGACAGCGTCTGATGGCACTTCTGAGCATCACTCAGGCTTGAGCTGGCAGAGCAGCTGTTTCCGCGCTTGGAGACCAGGGCTGTGGCTTCCACAGTTTCCTCACCCCATGACCCGGTCAGTCTTAGCCTGGAGCACTGTAATCCTCTCCACGTGCAACTGATCTTGAAGAAGAGCTGGGAGTGGCAATTGGTGCAGGGGGTTTAGCTGCAGGACTCCTGCCCATGTCAGACTGGGTAGCTCAGTTGGTTAGAGCATGGTGCTGGTAATGTCAAGGTTGCAAGTTCGACCCCTGTATGGAACAGCTGCATATTTCTGCATTGCAGGAGGTTGAACTAGATGATCCTCAGGGTCCCTTCCAGGGTTGTTGTTTTTTCAGCTGGAACTCAGTTCCAGCACCTCTCCGGCGGGCACCATTGCCATTATAAGAGAACAAGGGAGGTCCTGAGCCCTGGGGAGAGCATTTTTCTAGAAAAATAGCACTGGGACACCCTTCTAGCTCTACAATGATTCTGTGACTTGACTATGTTGAGTTGTCTCTTGCTCTATGACTCAATCCATTGTCCTAGATTTACATCTCTGGGCACCAGTTGCAGGAAATCACAGGTGAGCAGAGTGCTGTCGTGCTCACGTCCAGCTTGCAGGCTTCTGCCACAGGGATCTGGTCAGCCACCTCGATTCTGGCATTGATTTTGGAAATTCTGCTGCTCAAAACATAACCCCAGAGGAACAGGATACAGAGCAGAGCAAACCCACTAAGCCACCCAGGGGTGTTTTGGGTTACAACTCTCATCACCCCGAGGGAGCGTGGCCCCGTCCTTTATCCAGCCTAAGGGATGGTGTCATGGGTGGTGTCAGAGGTGCACATGGGCAACTGACACATTTGTGAAACTGACCATAACTTCTATATATCATGCACTGTAGAAAAAAATTATTGTTGGGATATTCCAGGGGTGGCCAACTCCCAAGAGACTGTGATCTACTTACAGAGTTAAAAACTGGCAGTGATCTACCCCCTTTTTGGGAGTTCAGGTCAAAGTTGTTGAGCTTTTTTGGGGAGGAGGAAGGCCCGTTTTTTAGGCATTCAGATCAAAGTTGTTGTTGAGCTTTTTTTAGGGAGAAGGAAAGCCCCATTTTGGGGGGGTTCAGGGCAAAAAAAAATGAGATTTTTTTTAGGGGAGCCGAAGTTGTTGAACTTCTTTGCGGGGAGCCAGTGATCTACCACTGATCTACCACAGGCATCCAGTGATCTACCAGTAGATCACGATCTACCTGTTGGACGTGCCTGGCGATATTCCAAAGCCTAGCAGCAAAAAAATGAAAGAAAGCTGCAAGAGATTAATCCTATTAGGACAGTTCAGGCAGGCTACAGCTGGAAAAGGTCATCCATCATCAGTGGTGGGTGAGGGGCAGCTTCCAACTCTTGACAGTGGTCTTATTTGGCAGAGACATTGGCAGGAGTTTGCCTGGGTGAGGAGGCAGACCAGCGTGCTGCTGTTGGTTGCGGGAAGATATGTTTTTAGGACTTGGTCTGTATTGATTTGAAGAATCACTTAAATATAACTCCCCGGGAAGGGCTGCTCCGGGCTCAGATGTTTTGACAGGACATCTTTGTATGTAGGTGCAGAACTCCAGTCCCCACAATTCCCGAAAGAGACCTAAAGGGCCAGGTATTAAGGTGTGTGGGGGGGGAGCGGGTTGGGGGGCAGAGGGAAGCGAAGCGCAACCTTAGCTGACTTCGGATTGCAACGACGAAAGCAGCAGGGGCACCGACACACCACCCCAACATCTATATTGACTTTTTCACTTTGAACGGATTGGAAATGGAATATCCTTTCCTTGCTGGCGCTCCAGGGGCTGGCAGGGGCTTGGGGGGGGGGCGCATTTCATAGAAACAAAATCCAATTGCAGATCTAAAGATTGAGGGCCTGAAATGAAATATCTCACGAATAAATGATATGGAGATTGGACGGTTGGATCTGTAGCCAAGGATCGGATGAAGGGGAGCAAGGTTTATTGGCCGAACCTCTCGATAATTGTGTGAGCTGCTTTTCACAACTTGGCAATTTAAAAAGCGATTCTTTCCCTGTGAAATAAAAATGGGGGTGGGGGTGGAATGCTGGACCTCTCTCTCTCTTTCAATCTGTGTGTGTATACCTTAAGAAAACAACGCCCTGAAGTATGTGAAATATGGAAAGTTAAACAGAGTCCCCTGTCTTTTCTGTTTCCTTTACAATTCGCTTCCAACTTAAACATGGGAGAATGCCAGGGTTATGGGGCTTGAATTGTGGCCTTTATGGCAGAAAATGTGCTTTTAACTCATGGGACTGCTCTCGAGGAGCCTTCCCCAGCTTGGTGCTCCCCAGATGTTGTCAGACTACAACTCCCATAATCCCTCTGCTGGCTGGGCCTGATGGGAATTCTAGTCCAGAACCATCAGCATGGCACCAGGTCGAGGAGAAGGCTGGTCTATGTGATCAATGGGTATCCTCCCAAAATTATTCCCATCTGGAATTCTGCTCTCCCTGCATTTGGAGATTTCAAAGGATCCGGCCTTGTTCTCAAAGTGGAAACTATGGTCCATTATTTTAGGTACTGGGTGTGCAAAGTTAATGCCTTTACACCTCTTCTCTGGCATTATCAGCCTGCACATTTGATGAAACACTACAAAAAGTTGATGAATGCGATTTTTGAGAAGGGATCACTTTTGTGCTGTGCTTTACCAATACGAAGGAGCGTATAAGCAAAATTACACAGAAGAAGAATACTGATGCAATTGTAATATACAGTCGTAACCTTGGCTGCCAAACTTAATCTGTTCCGGGAGTACGCTTGACTCCCGGAACCGTTCAAAAACCAAGGCGCGGCTTCTGATTGGCTGCAGGAGCTTCCTGCACTTAATCGGAAGCCATGGAAGCCACGTCGGATATTCGGCTTCCAAAAAACGTTTGCAAACCGGAACAGTCACATCCGGGTTTTCGGCGTTCGGGAGCTGAAACGTTCGGCAGCTAAGCCATTTGACACCCAAGGTACGACTGTACTCAGAGCAACCTCATTCTCTCTCCCTGCCCCACAAGTATTGTTTTGTCAGTACACAAGTGTGCACTGGTTAAATAAAGGAGGGGAGGAAAGTGGCAGCAAACAGTATGGAGCAGACTTCCAATCTCAGAGTCCCAGAGGAGTGAGATGCAAGGTGGAGCAAACCCACAGAGAGCAGGGCAGGAGCAGGCCTGAGAGCACCAGCATATCCTTCCCACTAACCGGGTGTGTCCTGCTGGGCTGGAGTACTGGGGTCCTCTAAGTGGCACCATGGAAGCCCAGCCCCTCCTGGCACTAGGGAGAATGGGGAAGAAATTTGGTCCAGTTGGCATTTTAAATACTAAACTCCCTCATTTGCTCTTTTCATAAACGATCCTTCAAAAGTCAGGCTTCTCTGAATTTTGCGACGCAGGTCTCTCTAGTCAAGTAACTTGTACAGAAAAATAAATAAATCCATAAACTAAACTTTGCAAGAACAGGCATCCACTAGTGCCAATGACGTGTGAAAATGCAGCGTATTAGGGAAGATTGTTCTGCAAATGTGTATTGGGCAGAACTGCTTAGGGAAAAACGCGTATTGTGCATTTGCACAAAAATGCTGATGAATTTTGATGAGGACTTAAAAAAAAAATCACAAACTGATGTGGAAATGTGAAGACTTGGAAAATGAGAACGTGAGAGAAGCTGAAGTGGAGAGATTCCGCCATCCCTCCTTGGTTTCCACCCCCTGTAACCCTCCCAATTTTTATTTTTATGCATTTTATTTGAGGGGAGGTTTTTTGGATGGGGGGCTACCTGCTTTCTTGGAGGGTGCCTGTTTTTTCCCTTTGTTTTGTTTTGTTTTAAAACAAAAACCTTTGTTTCATTTGTTCTGGGGTACCTAAGTGTTTTGCCTGTTTCTGGAGTTCTGAGCATCACCTAGTTTTCTTTTCTTTCTTTTTTAAAAAAAATAGTTTTTATTAGGTTTTTCAACACAAACAATAACACAAACATAACATAACATACATTACAATACAGAATACAAAATGCATAATACAATAAAACAAGCATCATATTTTCCCCTTCCTCTTTCTAGTCATATTTGGGTGACTTCCTCCAATCTCTCCTGCTGCGTTTCAATGTCAATCATCTTTAGTAATTCCCTCTCATCTTTCATTGTTCTTTCTTATCGAGCATCTCCTAGTTTTCTTCTGTGAAATGGGTACTTAGTTTCCTAGATTTCCAAACCTGTCCCAGGGGTCAAAAAGTTTGGGGAGGCCTGTTCTGCTGGCACCGGTGCATGTGTGTGTTTGGGGGTGGGGGGTTTCACATGCAAAACCCCCCAGCAACTGATGCAAAAAAAAAAAAACTTCCCAGAGTCCCTGAAGGGTCTGGGTTAGGCCTCTGGTTGCCCAGACTTTGCTCCATGCATCTGATTCCAATGGAGCTTTGAATTCTGGACACAAAACGGCGTTGGCCATTGCCAAGATTGCCATCCCCTCCTCCTTCCCCTTCCACCCTTTGCCTCTGGGGAGGATTTATAGGGACAATATGTTCTCTGTTTGCAGGCCTTCGCTGGCATTTAGGAAATATTCTTAAATCTTTTTGTCTTCAAAACGACGCGTCGAGTGGATGATGCACTGTCTGTGATTTTTGTGCAATTTGTCAGAAAACATGTAGCCATCTATATTACCAATGTCCAGCTGGGCAGAAAGATAGCTTTTTCCGGTGGGGGAAAAATCTTGCACACCAAGAACATTTATGAACATCTGAAATATGAGCCTTATGGTGCTCTTGGTGAGGAGGGAGGAAGCCTTTAAACTTTTGCCTCCTTTTCTCGGGAGCACATTAATCCCCCGTCAGACATGGACACGCTACATGGATGGCCTGTTCTGATTTACGTACATAGCATGTACAATCCTTAGCAGAGCATCATGAGCAATGGAGAAAGGCCCTCGCCTGCAAGGAGCTTACAGTCAGTGAGCTGCTGGTGGGAAAATGCTTCTGCAAATCCTGCCCTGGCCCCTTCCTTTCAAAGAGCCCTAGCTGGGAGATGCATTTCAAAGGACGGCAGGATGACCAAACTGGGCCTTAGCTGTATCAGAGGAGTTCCCCCTTCAAAACATAATCTCCCTTTAGTCATTTAAATGTTACGGCAAGATTTTTATTTTTATTATTTTGTAAGTGACTCTCAGGCCATTCGCAGAGAAGGGCTTTGCTGCGCAAGTGTTAAATCCGCAGCCTAAGCACAAAGCGTCTAATGATGGGGCTGTTTGACCAGTTTGACCAGGTTGACAGAACTGGTGGCGGCGAGATGAGGGCTGACAGGGTGAGGAGCGGAGTTTTTACAGCCCTTGCATATTGAGCTTGCTGAGTCACAGGGACAGAAGAGGTGGGGAGGATGGCGTCTCCCTCTGGGAGCTGCAGCCAAAAGCATCTTGTTCACCACATAGCTCTTTCAAAAGCAGCTGGGCTTCCCTGGCAGGATCAGGCCACAGGTGAGAAGGTCAGGGCCTGGGAACTCTTTCCAGCCTTCAGAATCATAGAATCGCAAGACCTGGAAGGGACCATGAGCGCCATCTAGTTCAACCCCCTGCAGTGCAGGAATCTTTTGCCCAGCGTGGGCCTCGGAGCCACAACCTTGAGTCTCCTGCTCTGCCAACTGAGCTATCCCAGCTGCCGTGTTGTGGGCCTGCTCCTTTTTGGTGCAAAGCAGAAGCTGCCCTGTGTGGCCCATCTGAAGAGGAGCTGCCAGCCGAGGACAAGCAAGGAAGGGGCAGAGGAAGTAGGAAGCAGGGAGGAAGAAGAACCCAGCCAAGGTCCAGGGATCTGGAAGCTGTGGGGAGCAGGTTGCTGCCGGAGATCTGCCTTTGGGGCCTGCCACAGTTTTGGTTGTGCTTTGCGAATTGAGGAAGTGGAGTTAGGTAGATTTATATATTTCCCCCTCTTGCCACTCTTTGCGGTCTTAAATGCGCCCCTTTCCCAAAAGCAAAAGAGATCTTCCTGCATCTCCCTCTGCCCCTTGTGGATCTAATAGCATTTTGACGGAGGAAAGTGAAAGCAGGCACCCCCCTTTAAAGCAGCCACTTGGGACGGATAATTAGGAAGGAATGGAGAGCTGGAGTCGTGGGGTTCGCCAGCCTTTCCGGGGGCACGTTTGCAAGCCGGGCAAACTGCTGCGCGCACACAGCTCCGCAGCCAAGCACACAATGCAATCTCTTCTCTCAGCTGCAACAGAATGCTGCTTTCAAGCCAAACCTCCATGAGGGGACAGGGAGGGGGCCCTGTGGGTGTTGGGGAAGACGCGTGTACCAGGGAGAGCCAGGTGGGCAACGTCTGACATAGATTATGAATTGCCCGTGTTTTCAGCACCATGGAGAGATCCCAGCAGACGCACCATTGGAGGGCGAAGCTAAGGCCAGGAATCTCCTGCTCCTCTCTGAGTGTTCACAGAATTATAGACTCACAGAACTGTAGGGTTGGAAGGGGTCCCAGCGTTCATCTAGTCTAACCCCCTGCAATGCAGTGCTGGTCCAGTGCAGTCCTGCTCCAGGGAAGGGTGTGTGGCTCAGAACCCCCGGGAAGGAGACTAAATAGAGCAGTCGTTCCCAAACTACCCCCAATGAACCGCTTGAAAATTGCTGAGGATCTTGGCGGACCATGTAATGGTTCTTTTTCTAAAATAATAATAATAATAATAATAAAAGCCTGTTTTAGCAATTGCAGTGTGCTGTGCTAGATGCTGTATGGTTTTTAGCTGCATTTTTAAAACCCCTGCTTTTATTTCTTACGCATTCTATCATACTGCATCACAGTTTGAATTCCATAGGGTTCCAATTGTAACGCAATAAAATGCAGTGTAAGAAATAAACGAAGCAGTAAAAATACAATTAGAAATCGATACGGAAATTTAGTGCGAAGGATGCGCCGCCTCTCTCCCTTCAACCACAAATCCATGCCATGGACCACCTGAATGACCCTCATAGAGCTGTGGTGGACCACAGACAGCAGTTTGGGAACCTGTGTCATAGATGACATAACCTACACTCTGCCACCTCTGCCATGTGTCCCAGAGGGTCCCCTGATCCCTCTGAGTATGGCATGGATGTGGGCAGGTGGGGAGGTTTGCAGAGGAATCTCTGGTATCTGAAGATGCCCAGAAGGTAATGGGTGGAGCAGAGGCTTAGTTGGGTGATCTGCCTCTTCCTCCTTTGTGATCTGCAGTGACTTAGTCTTAGGATCCCCGCCCCATACAAATCTTCTTTTGCAGACAAGCTTCCTGAATTTATGTCCAGGTCCTAAGTCATGGCAGGACATTCCAGAGGCGTTACTTTTCTGGACACCAAAAGGCCTCTTAATAAAGATGGTGGGGGAGGGCATTCCATGCAGCAGAAGAACCCATTTTTATGATTTAAAAGTGCATTTGTTTTTTTAAAAAAATTCAAAATGCATGGAATTTGAATGCAGAGCTTTCCTGTGCATTCTTTCCAAAGATCTGCACAAAACGGGGCAGGACAGACCTGTGACTGAGTGCCAGTGAGACTAAAAGGAAAGGAAATTAGGCTGCTGGGCATTCCTAATCCCATGGGGTTTTCACACAGAATCATATAATTGTAGAGTTTTGCAGGCACAATCTATCCTCCCGGAACAAACCAGTCAGCGGGGAAAACAGTCGCAGTGAGCCCCCGGGGCAATAGGGCCAATCTGTATGTGATTTGATGCAGAAAGCTCCGAAGCACAGTGGAGATCAAACAGTTCTGGCTCCACACCCCCATTTACTTTGGAGGAGACACTGCTCAGTGGCTTTGTATGCAGATCTCTTGTTCAGTCCCTGACCTCCCCAGAGTATTGAACTTGGTGTTGGGCTGTGGGTAGCAGCTCTTCTGTTCGGGAATGGAATGAAGACCTTGAGCAGAAGCTGGGAAAATGCAAGCTGGACCCTCCTCTTGGATATTTGTAGCCCCTTTTAAATTTTTAGACTGCTATATTCATTCTGCGTTTTAATTTCTTTTAGCTCTGTAAAGCACTTTTCAGATTTTAAATGCTGGTCTATGACCGTAATAAAATTTGATTGATTGATTGATTGTAGAGTTGGATGTGACCCCAAGCGTCATCTAGTCTAACCCCCTGCAATGCAGGAATCTTTTCCCCAGCGTGGAGCTCGAACCCACAACCCTGAGATTAAGAGCCTCGTGCTCTACTCACTGAGCTATCCCAGGCATTGCTGTAGGACCTCCTCCCTATGGGCTGTAGGAGCCAGGGAGGGGCAAGGTCCATCCTGCCACAGCCACATGTCGTAGAAGTGCTCTTCCTTTCATGGAGGATGAAAGGCTCTTGATGGCTACTGGCCGTGATGGTTAAGAGGCAGAAATGCTTCTTAATACCAGTTTGCTGAGAAACCGCAGGAGCAGAGAGTCGCTGTGGTGCTTGTGGGTCCTGCTTGTGGGTTTTGCATTGGGGCACCTAAGAACAGGATGCTGGACTAGATGGGTCCCATTTGGCCTGATCCAGAAGGTTCTTCTTAGGTTCTGAAACGCTTCCCTGAAATCTGTAGGTTCGTCTGAGAAGGGAAAGAGCTTCCCCACGCACCCTAGAGAGGTCCTCTACAGGACTCTGGCCACATCAGAGGGACCTGAAGGTGTGGGGGAACTGCTCTTTCTCCTAGATCAGTGGTGGCTGACCTTGGCACTCCAGATGTTTTGGAACTACAACTCCCATCATCCCTAGCTAACAGGACCAGTGGTCAGGGATGATAGGAGTTGTAGTTCCAAAACATCTGAAGTGCCAAGGTTAGCCACCACTGTCCTAGATGGTGGAGAAGCATTTGCTTGGAGGGCAGAATTGCCCCTCTAACCCTCTCTTGCTCTTTCAACACGTGAGTCACAAAAACCTCCCTTGTGTGAGAATTTAAAAGAAAGTGTGGTGGGAGAGGAGGTTTCATTAAAAAAGAAAAAAGATGTGCAGATGTCTCAGGCTTGCCAATAAACAGTGCTAGGAGCGCACCCCTCCCCCTTTATTGCTCTGCAGATATCCTGATTTTACAGGTGTGCAAGCAGGTGCAAAGGAGAGTACGGACTGTGGGTCCTACGCCTTTCATAGCTTTCATCCAGTAGAAGCCTGAGGCTTGTCAAGACAAACCCTGCCGTAGAGATCTCCCCCCCCCTTTTTTTTTTTGCAGCTCTTCACCGTCACTCGGCGTGATCCTTCACAGCCACTTCTTCATCTTAGCAGGTTTATGGTCGCTCTAGAGCAAATCACCTGGTGATATATATTCATCTTGTGTCTACTGCCACCTTGTGGTCACCCAGGTGTAACTGCAGCCGTGCCAAGCAGATCAAAATAGCTTTTTGGTTTGTGTGTTGGGGGTGGTGGGGGTGGTGTTCCCCTTCCCGCTGAAAGGAAAGAATGTGATTTGCCATTTATAGGTTTCTCTATTCCATGAAGTAGCGTGGATTCTTTAAAGCAGCATAGAAATGCAAGAAATCTGGAGACATTGGGGGGGAGGGGGGATTTACTCTTTCCCATTTTTGAAAAATGAAATTGACATGTTTTTGTTTTGTTTCTTACATGCATTTTACCTGTGTTAAGATGCACTCCTGCACCCCACTTGCAGTGGGGCTTACCTCTGAGTAAACGTGCTGCATGGAAGTGCAATATATTGGTTTGCACTCAGTGGTTATGTATAACTTAGCAAATAAAATTAAACTATGTAGAACATATCAGGGGGTTAGACTAGATGAGCTTCGGAGGTCCTTTCCAACTCTACAATTTTGAAAGGACCCCAGAGGCTCATCTAGTCTGACCCCCTGCAATACAGGAATCTTAACTAAATCATACATGACAGAGGGCCATCTAACCTCTGCTTATAGAAACATGCCCTCTGGAAGAGTCCTCTGAACTGCTTAAGGTGCTTAAATAAGATATCAAAACTGAAAACCAAAAGCAGAATCACAGCCATAAACAAAAAGGAAGGTTTGATTATCTGCGGTTAGGAAAGCCAAACAGAAACAAAATGAACTTTAGAACCAGCTCTTGAAATAAGCATCTCTCTAATAATATAAGTAAGCAATATGTATTCAATTACACTTTATTATTTCCTACTCACCCCTACCTGGAATGAAGCCCTGTGGAACATTGTGGGACTTGCGTCTGCATAAACAGATATTGAGTTTAGGGCCACGCACAAGATAATTTCCCTGATCGGTGCCTGCAAAAATCATTGCTGCCAATTCTGAGTTCTCACTTTCTGCTTTATGGACTTTAGAAAATGGAAGGTTTACACCAGTTGGAAATCGGGTTCTCTCACCTCTTCCCCACGTTAGTCTGCTCTGTTTAACATGCACTCACTCCATTGTTCATCAGTTGTTGGTTTCTTGCCTGTATCCCAGAGAAGGATGCTGCGGCTGCTCAGGTTGGGTCTTCACTCAAAGAAAGAAATCCCGCATGGAAATCAGCTCTGAAAATACATACAGTCGGGGATCTAGGCACGTTTGTGGGAGAGAGGAGGCTGTTCCTCCAGAATAATGCAAATCATCCCACCCTTCTTTAAATATTCTGTTGTAATGTGGAGGCCAAATCCAGACTTTGGAGCTGAACTCTCAAGGCCACCTTGCTTTCTTCAACTTCCCTGGGCTTGGATGACATTCTCACACATGCACAACCCTGGCTCAGGGTAGGTCCCACATCAGGGATATTGCTAACCTACTGGACACATTTAAAGGGCCTTCTGAGTGCTGCAGGCCCCATTGCCTAGACTTGGAGATGCTGTGGGATCTTCCACAGATTTGGGCGTAAAATCGTTTTGTCTATTTGCCTGGCTGCTTTAGCAACAACAGTCTCCAAATCCAGCCAGCTCCCCATCTCTTTTAAATCCCTCCAAGCTGCTGCTTACTTTTGGGATTGCCCTTCCTGTTATGTGTTGTCAGCTCCAGGAGGGAAGCTCTCTGTCTCGCTCTCCATCGCCTTCATTCCCACCACCATCACCACATTGGATGCTATGACTCCCCCCCCCCCCCAGCTGCTAAGATGTGGCCAAAGGCTGCCTGTTTTACTCTGGATGTAGTGAAAACTAGGTCAAGACTGTGCCAGCAACTAGAGTTGACCTGTCATTTGGGTGTTTTAATCTGTGTGCTTTGTTGTTTTGTATTTTAAACATATTTCACAATGCAATACTCTTTATTGGTGCTATCATATTAATGGCTAAGGAGAAGAAGAGTTTGGATTTGATATCCCGCTTTATCACTACCCAAAGGAGTCTCAAAGCGGCTAACATTCTCCTTTCCCTTCCTCCCCCACAACAAACACTCTGGGGGGTGAGTGGGACTGAGAGACTTCAAAGAAGTGTGACTAGCCCAAGGTCACCCAGCAGCTGCATGTGGAGGAGCGGAGACGCAAACCCGGTTCACCAGATTACGAGTCTACCACCACTCTTAACCACTACACCACACTGGCGCTCTCTCTATATATCTCCATCCAGGGATCCAGTTGAAACCTCCTCTGGGCTCTCAGGGGTCTAGAGCAGGAAGTGTCTTGTGCCTAACCCAAATGGACTTCAGCTGAACTAACCCAACAGACTAATGCAGCTGGCAGCTCCAACAGTAAGAGCTCCGCAGCTGTGGTGTCTGGATATACTCTGATGCAGCCGAGGCATTGAATCGTAGAATGGGGACCCTGAGGATCATCTAGTCCAACCCCCTGAAATGCAGGAATAGGCAGCTGTCCCATACGGGGATCGAACCTGCAACCTTGGCATTATTAGCACCACACTGAGTTATAGATGGCACATGTTTGATACAAAACCCAGGGAGATGTAGCATTCAGGCTGGGCCTGCTCCTGTCTCTTAAAACTTGATCTCCACTGCCCCACTGTTCCTAGGAGTGAAACGGGTCTGATCACCATCTCCAGATGAAAACGCGGTAGGGGCAGATAAAGTTGGTTTATGGTCTAGAACAGGCCCTTATTTAAATGATGGCAGACTTCTCTTCGTTGCAGATGCATTTGGTGTGGAACACCCCCAAAACCTAATGTGGGGGGAGGCCCTTAGATTTCATGTCCATTGTGCAGGGACCACAACATCCCTGTTTCCTCCAGTACAGCACCAGTGCTTACTTAATGAACGAATAATAAGTTATCGTGTACATTTTTATTTTGCCCATCCTCCAAATTGCTTGTGGCGGCTGGGAGGTTCGCCAGCGCTTGTTGCATATTCCCGGTATCCCCACGAGGCTGCTCAGCAAACAATATGGCTAAGTTGGGGGGGTATGGACCTGAGTCCCCCCAGTCCAAGCCCCATTGCCACCACACACCCATTTCTATAATGGGTCGGCCCTCCCCATTCCCTCGTCTCCTGTGTTGCAGGAGCCAGGAAGCGCTGGCTGAACACTGCCTCATTTCCAGCCTTGCACACCATGGAGGATGGAGGTCCCCATATCTCAGAACCACAAGAGCGTTTTATGGCGCAGTCCGTAGGGGAAGGGAAACCCCTTGGGTGCTTCAGTGGTGGTTCGAAAGTAGTGCCTGCTTAACCTTTGGGCGAATTTGGATGAGGCGAGAGCCCTTTGCTGGAGGGCCATCATTGCAAATCATTGCCTTGCATCCCCTCCAGCTTTTCTTCCAAAATGGGTTTTTTTTTTGCAAGCTAGGGATGGAAGGACGCAGGAGTGCCTCTGGATGCAGCTGTTGGAGCCCACACAATTGCACACGTGGCTGTAATTTTGCCTGGATAATGGTGTCATGAAATTGAGCACTTAACTTCTCCTGACCTTCTCCAACCTCCTGCAGTCTCTTAGGACTCCTGGGCCACAGGTTCTGCTCCCACAATCCGCCACCCCCCTCGGCTGCCTTATTGGATCCCCGGATCCCCCCTCCCCACGATTGCTCACTGCAACAATTTTTTTTTTCCAGTGGAGAGGAGGAACCCTGTGTTGCTAAGGACTGCACAATTTTGCAGTACTATAAACCTGCTTTTGAGGATTATGACTTCTCTCTCTCTCATCTAAGTACATTTCTCAGCAGTGTGCTGGAATAAGAGTTTACGGCAGTGCTTTTGCTGTAATTTTTGCATCCCTGTTGTCATAAACAAGGAAAGTGGGTTAAAAAGGGCCCACCTCCTAAAATATGGCATTCATAAAAATAGAAAGAGGCTCATGAAATCCACACACCACCCTTGCTGGTGTTCCTATTTCTGTAGCTAACTCCCAAACTTAGCATGTGCTTCAGGGGTGACCCAAGCACATGCAGAAGGTGTTGTTGAGGGTCTGGTTGATGGCTTCCCATTGGAATATCTGGATGTCCACAATGAGGGCAGGGCGCTGGGCTGGATGGGCCTTTGCTCCAACCCAGCCACAGGGTTCTTCTTGTGCTCATCTGAGAGCCAGTGTGGTGTAGTGGTTAAGAGTGGTAGACTCGTAATCTGGTGAACCGGGTTCGCGTCTCCGCTCCTCCACATGCAGCTGCTGGGTGACCTTGGGCGAGTCACACTTCTCTGAAGTCTCTCAGCCCCACTCACCTCACAGAGTGTTTGTTGTAGGGGAGGAAGGGAAAGGAGAATGTTAGCCGCTTTGAGACTCCTTCGGGTAGTGATAAAGCAGGATATCAAATCCAAACTCTTCTTCTTCTCTTCTTCTCTTCTTCTCTTCAAATGTCAGTTTAGGTCAGTGTTTCCCAACCTTTTTCTGGCCCTCTTCTGACCTTTTTTTCCTTCCTGTGCCCCCCTATGGGTGTAGCCAGGGGCAGGGGGGCAACTGCCCCCCAGTGAAGTAAAAATCTACAAAAAAAATTACAAATCTGAGGTTCTGCCCCCTAACAAAAGGCTGCCCCCCTAACAAAAATCCTGGCTATGCCCATGCACTCCCCTATCCTAGAAAGGTAGCTTTTTACATTTTTGTTTGTAAGCAGAACATGTTTTATTTATAATTTTTTTAATTTATACAAAATACAGTTACATAAACTGATAGGAATATAATGAAATATTGTCGAAGCAGAAAAACATAGAATTGTAGAATCACAGAGCTGGAAGGGACCCCAAGGGTCCTCTTTCTAGTCCAACCCCCTGCAATGTAGGAAACTTAGCTAAGCATCCATGACAGATGGCCATCCAACCTCTGCTTAGAAACCTCCAAGGAAGGAGAGTCCAGAATCTCCCGAGGAAGATCCATCTTTCATGTATTATAAAAATTAAACAACACTTATTTGACCCCAGTTATTTGACACAGAAGGGGGGAAACCTACAGATACAGTCCAAAAGGCACACAGGGAGTTCTGTATATATGGGAGAATTTTAAAAAGCAAGTGGTCCTCCCTGACCTGCTGCAAAAAGATCTTGTCATCTGGAGGAGCCCTGGCTGCCTAGGTAAAACTTTATAGCCCCCCTTACCTGGGAGTAAGGCCCACTGAACTTAGTGTGGCTTTCTTCTGAGTAGACATTTAGTTATTTACTAGATGGCAAGTCAGCAGCACCAGAGGACCTTGCTCAGCTAGGCGCTGGGGTAGATTTCACCTGGGGCGATGCTGCCAATGGGCCCTATGCCCCTCGGCAGCATCCAAAGGCCCTGATCCGCTAAGCGCTGGGGTGGATTGCACCATGCACCTTGCAGAGTCAGGCCCAGGCTGCCACCGGGCCCAGCACTGGTGACAGCAGCAAGCAGCTCTGGCTTGCCCAGCCCTACCCATTACCACCCCACCACCACACTTACCTGACCTGGGGATTCTGGATCGCAGGCTCTACGGGTCAAAACAGGATCCTCAGTGATCACCTCCTTCCACCGGAAACAAACCAGGACTGCTCCAAGAAAATGCACGGGGCAAAAAGGAGGATTGGGCCCTGGTGAACCACTCCCTTACCCGATTGTGATTGGCCAAGCAGATAGCCAGCCGATCAGGATTTAAAAAAGCAAACAAACAAACAAAATTGATTTTTTTCCCCTTCACTTCTCACTTCCCTCTGTGGCCCCCTAGCCTCGTGCTGTGGCCCCCCATTTATGCGATTTTCACCTGGGGGGCCCTTGGAATATCCGGGGGGCGGCGGTCAGGAAACACTGATTTAGGTGACAGCTGGTGGCCAATCAAGTCCCCAATCTTATCAGCTTCACTTTCTCTGTGGAGGGTCTCTTTGTCCCCAGGTGAGATTCCCAGAGGTAAGAGGCAGCAGGTCACCCCATAGCTGTCAACCCTCCCTTTTTTTGCGGGAAACTGCCTTATTCCAATGCCGTTTCCCACTGCTATCCCGGATTGTTGATATCCCTTAAATTTCCCGGATTTCAAAGGAAGCAGCTCCTCTCCCTCCCTGCTGGCCAGGGAGGCTCCTCAGCTGCGTTGCTCGGCTGCCAATAAGGAGTCTGAGACCGACTGAGGGCGGTGCTTGCATGCCTTGTGCAGTCAGACCCTCACGCCCAACCAGACAGACAGCCTGCCTGCCGTCTACGCGCTCGCTCTTTCGCTCACCCGTTCGCGCGCAGCCTCTGGAGCGCAGGGTGGCGAGGCTACTTGGTGCCATTGCACCGCCCTCGCGGCATCCCTTATTTTCAAATCCGAAAGTTTGAAAAAATCCCTTATTTTCAAATCCGAAAGTTGACAGCTATGGGTCACCCCTGCAGGGCAACCTTGCAAATGACTTACACTGAAGTTTTCTGCGGGTTCCCATTGGCCTGATCTGACTGGCTCTTCTTAGGTTCGTGCGTTAATCTTCAAGTCTGCCCCAGAGCAAAGAGGAGGAGAGGAGGAGCACATTTATTAACAAAGCACCTGCAATACAGAGGCTCAGTTGACAGTGAATACCTGTTGCTAGGAATTGCAAGTGGGAGGTAGAACAGCTGCTGCTTCTTTGTCGTTCGGATGTGCTTCTCATTGGGGCATCTGCTTGGCCACAGGATGCTGAAAACAGGATGCTGGACCATAGCTGTCAACCCTCCCTTTTGGGGGGGGGGAAACTCCCTTATTCCAATGCCATTTCCCGCTGCTATCCCGGATTGTTGATATCCCTTAAATTTCCCGGATTTCAAAGGAAGCAGTTCCTCTCCCTCCCTGCCGGCCAGGGAGGCTCCTCAGCTGCGTTGCTCGGCTGCCAATAAGGAGTCTGAGACCGACTGGGGGCGGAGCTTGCATGCCTTGTGCAGCCAGACCCTCACGCCCAACCAGACAGACAGCCTGCCTGCCGTCTATGCGCTCGCTCTTTCGCTCTGGGGCGCAGGATGGCGAGGCTACTTGGTGCCATTGCACCGCCCTCGTGGCATCCCTGATCTGACTGGCTCTTCTTAGGTTCATGCGTTAATCTTCAAGTCTGCCCCAGAGCGGAGAGGAGAAGAGGAGGAGCACATTTACCCAGTTCTTCAAGATCTGCACCGGCTTCCAGTTTGTTTCCTGTGTGGATTCCTGGTTTAAGAGTCACGGCATGTGTCACGAGACAGGGCGGAGGTGGTGGTGGCCTACTTCAGTGAGAAGGAAGAGGCTTGGTCGGTGGGTGGGGAAAGAGGGGCACCAGGTTGACGAACGAGGAGGAAGGGAAAAGAAATGCCTAGAGATTGAAATACATAATTAAGCCTTGGGAGTGTCAAGTTCCCATTTCAAGAGCACAAGGCTCTCAATGCAGCCACCTTGCCGGACGGCTTAAACAGATCTGGATCAGGGTGAGAGAGTGTTTGGGGCCCTCCGGGCATGTTGGGAGAAGGATAGGAAATAATAAATTAACATTGTAAACCCCCTTCCCCTTAAAGGAATTGGATAAAAATGCAAATAGCTATGTAAAGTATGGAGTTGTTTGCTCCTTGGCATGATTTACTTCCTTCCAAGTCATGTCTTCTACTCCTTCGTAACCCACTGAGCAGCAGGAAGTGGATAGGCCTCGAAGCCCGTGGAGATTCCTGAGGCCCTTGACTTGCTATGGACCGCGTTGGGCCCAGGGCAAAAGCAGCGTTTGTCGCCCTTGCCAAGGAGTTCTGAATGCCGCTCGCCCTGATTGCTACCTGCTCTCCACAGCTTAGGAGCTAATTACTGTTTTTGCCCGTCTCCTCTGTGTTGCGAAATTGCTAACTGATTAGGAAAATTGGTACGTCTCCCCGCCACCCAGGGCGGGGTTTGTGTTTGTGTGTTTTCTGTTTTGCCGAAAGGCCTTTCTGAAGCGCCTGAGGGGGTCTGGGGCCGATTGGCAGGCTCTGTTCCTTGCCGTTTGAGTGGGAGATGGCGGAGCTGATCTTGGGGGAGAGGGCGGCCCTTCTGAACGGGTGGCTTGGTGGCCAGCCGGCCTTGGGACAGGGAAGGCACAGCTGCCTGCAGGGGAGCTGCGAGTCTGTCATGATCGGCCCCTCAGAAGCCTCTTTCTGGCAAAGTTACGTGGATCTCGAGAGCTTTTCATTTTGAGATTTCACTTTGAAATCTTGCCTTCGGTCCAAAGAACAAAAGCCAAGCCTTGCAGGTGCATCAGAGCTGCACCCACTCCACCTTAGCGCAGGTAGACAGCAACATGCCTTTAGGAAATCCATAAGAGGCACACGAAGCCCCCCACTCCTATGATTCCACCACTACCACCTGGTATTCAAAAGCATGTTGTTTCGGATCAAATCCCCCACTTGGTCACAAAGCTGACTGGGTGACCTGGTTCCAGTCGCTGCACCTGAACCTAACCCACCTCACAGGGTTGTTGTCGGGATTAAATGAGGAGGGGAAGAACCACCTTCAGCTCACTGGAGAAGAAGGTGGGATTTATAAGTGCATAAAATAAATAAACAATAAATAGGTCAATGGGAAATGCAGCCTGTATTTGGACCAGTGCGGGGGTTTGTCCCACCCCTCCAGACTCAGGGAGCCGCTATTCCTGTCTCCATGAACAAGGGGTACAGGGTGAGTCTGATTCCCACAATGTCAGAACTTGGACATATTGGGTTGTCTCCAACTAAGTTCTGCTCAGATGAAACACGTTGAAATTGATGGGCCTAAGTTCACCATGTTCATTAACCTTCCAATTGGTCTACCCCGAGTAGGACTAGCACGGGATACACAATCCAAAGTCTCATATCCTGGATTGCCTTCCTTCCTCTCCATGGGCTCCCTCGTTTGAAGCGGTTGCAGTGCAGAATTGGGCCAGAGAGCCGAGTGCATCGTCCTCTTTCATCCCACATTATCCTCATTTGTAAAATGGTGCGTCCGTCGGCTGAATGCCTTGGAGGGGGGACAGGAAGAGACAAGTCCAGGCTTGCAAATAGCACATGGATCACCTCTAGATGGTCAGGAAAACTGCAGAAGTTGTGTTGCTTTTTAAACAACAGCTTGCAGAGAACAGGAGCAGAGCCGTCTTTTCTATTGGGCTTACTGACGCGTTGCACCAGGGCGCTGACCTCTCAGGGGCACCCCAGCAAGTGGGGGAGCTGCGCGGCTTTGCCGGCGGCCTCCCCTATCCCTGCACACCCGCCAGCTGCGCCCCGTCAACTGGTGGGCGTGCAGCTTGCCTCCCAAGCCTCCGCGGGAGGAGAGCGATCCCCACAGAGGCTTAGGATGGAAGCTGCGCCCCGCCAACTATATGGCTGGCGGGCATGCAGCTTCCTCCCCAAGCCTCCGCGGGAGGAGAGCGATCCCTGCAGAGGCTTGGGAAAAGGTCGACAACTCTGGGAAATGGGGGGGGGGCGCCGGAGGGATCCGTGCACCACAGCGCCGGATATGCTTAAGACGGCCCTGAACAGGAGGGTTATTTATTTAAATGTTTTAAAACAAATCAAAAATCCCAGCAGAGCCTTTTTAAAAGTCCTTCTCATGCTTCTCTGGGCTGAGACCAGAGGCTCCCGTAATCCACTGTGAAATCATCAGCCAGTTTCTCCCATTCACCCTGTGTGGCTGCAAAGCACCCTTGATGGTTGCTTTTGTAGCACCTTAATAGAAATCAATGGCACAGCCCAATGTGTGCGGAGCCTCCATTGTCCCAGTTCCAAAATGGAAATAATAGAGCAAGTGCAATGAAGAGGAGCAATTACGATCAAGGGCAGGAGACATCTCTCCCGGCACAAGGTGGGCTTGAAAAGGGTTGGGGAAGAGAGAAGGGAATAATTGTGGATGGGCAGGGTGGCAGAACCGAACCTGGAAGGCTGGCGTAGACTTTTTCTATACCATACCAAGAGTGGCGGAATTAACATTCAACGGGTCTGAAATGAACAAAGGGAAACATCTCTTCTTCTCCCCACTCACCCACCCGACATCCCAGGTCACAATGAGACATAATAGCGGACAATTATATAGAACTTGTTCAGAACCGAACGAGATTTATCCTTAGCTGAGCTTTTGATTGCACAAAATTGGAGGACGGCGGATCCCCCTGCTCTAAACGAATTGCTTTTGAGGGTGTGGGAGCTTGGCTGAGCTGCGATGCTCATGAAACAATGGGAAGGAGACGTGCGGCTCAATGGGCTGGTTGCCGTGAGAGCAACGTGGCTGAGTTTTCAGGCAGCTTAACATTGCTCCAGGACTGCTCTATTGGAAATACATCAGAAGGTGTGGATAACGATGATAAGCAGTATCCAGTAGATTCACATCCTAAAGGACCCCCAAAGGCAATGGCACTGGGGCCTAGCAACGCCCCCTTCCCCTAGTCTCTACAGCTGGACACAACTGCCCAGAAAACGCCCCTCACTTGCATGGTGCAAATGACCATTCCCTGATGGTAGAGTCAGTCTCTCTTTCCTCTGAGGACTAGGAACTTGTAGAATATGGGTAACGGATGAAATGCCCTCCAGATGGTGTTGGGCTTCAACCTCCCTGGGACCCTGGCCTGCTCCAGCCTCAGTCAACATGGCCAACTGTCAGGGATGATGGGAGTTGTAGTCCAGCAATATCCTAAGGGCAACCAACAGGCACCCTGCTTCAGGACTCCCATTAAATGCTGGTCCGTTTGCTGTTGGTTTGGTCCTGGGCTGTCATTACCAGTGGTATTTTAAGCTTATTTGATTTTTGTGCCTCTTCCCTTTAGCAGAGGCCAATCTCATTCTGCAGAATAAATTTGCCATTAGATGTGAGTTGCCTGAGATGGTGCCTATTTTGAATTCCCTCTGTTATATGTAGGGCCGAGCCAAAAATTAGTTGCCCTGTTTCCTTTCTGCAAGCATTCAGAAATGCTTGCCATGCTTGATGATTTTCAGAACTTGCCACAAATACATTTGGGTTGGTTTAATACGATTTTGGGCTTTTGCCTTCACTGCCCTTGGTCTCACTAGCCCACACTGCCCTTTAATCCAATTGGCTGTGGCAGCCCACATGTTGATGACATCATAACGCTACATCTGATGCGTGGTGATGTCACAGGTGTTGCAAGCAAAATCAGAACAAAATACACAGCCCTCCTTGGGCTTATCTTCCTCGAGAGAAGGGTTTCCCCAAACTTGGGTCTCCAGCTGTTTTTTTCGACTACAACTCCCATCATCCCTAGCTAGCAGAAACATCTTATTGTAGCAGCCAGATTCGTAATTTCAAAGCACCGGAGAACTTTGGTGAACTGGTTTTAGAACAGACACCTCTAACCTGGCACTCCACCCTCGTGGAGAAATTAACTCTCAAACTAAGTGCAAGAAGGGAAAACTACACAACGCATTATCTGGTCAGACTTTATTTCGTGGGCAATGGCAAAAGAGCATGATTTTCGACTGCCTGTAGTTTGTAGAAACTTGTGAAAGACCATGTTGGGACAGTACTTTTTTGCTGACCATGTGTCCAGTGCAGGCGGAGGGGAAGGGGAAGGTTTTTGAGAACGGTTTCTCAAAAACCGTTTTGTTTTGTTTTGTTTTGTTTAAGGCTCAGATAAATGCTTTCGTATTGTCATGTAGTTCAGACATCTTAGTGGTGTCTTGCCATTGTAGGTTGTTGTTTTTTAAGAGGGAAAAGTAAATGTGGGAAACAAATAATACATTTTTGTTAGATGTGATTACATACTCAGTTAATTGAAGATAGCATCTAACCTTATAAACTGTTTTCAACTATCTAGCTTCTGAAAACCTCTCTTTTGCATCACACACACACACTTTTCCCCCCTTCCTGCCTCTCTTCCCCTATTTTTTATTATTCCCTTCTCCTTTTTCTTTCTCTCTTCTATCCCCTATCCTTTTCCCTTCCTCCTTTTTTTCCTTCTATGGTGTCCTCTATCTTAATACCGTACCTTAGTTATTATCACTAAAATGTGCACCTCTCTTTATTATAATTCGTGTGTGTGTGTTTTGATTGTAGTAATATACTTCGCAATGGATGGGATAAGGAAACATTTTTCAGATGTGCATTTTAATGTAGTCTATGGCAAGTGGCCTTCAGAGTGTTCCTTGTTGCAGGTGTCTTAAGAAACTGAAAACAATAATGTCAAACTAACCACCCCCTCCCTCCCTTTCACCCAGCCTGAAGGCAGAGTTCAGATCTAAATAATAATAAGAATAATGTTCATATCTGCACTGAAGTGCAGAGAGTCCGAAGGTTGCTGATCTCAATATAAAAGAAGGCATTGGCACAACAATACTTTCTCTTTGCAATATGCAACTCAAAGTACATTTCCTTTTTTCCTTTTTTCTTTTTGTCACCATGAAACTAAAAAGGAAATACTTTAAAAACAATAAATATTATTGTTTTATTTGATGTTTGAATGTGCTCTAAACTGCTTCCAGATTCCCCCCCCCCCGCCTTTAAAATCTAAAGCAGTATAGAAATGAAATGAATAAGAATAAGAATTAATAACAGATATCCAGCTAAGTCGCACCTAGAGTATCGCCTGTCCCGGAGGATAGCTAGAGAAGGAGAAGCAATAATCTCTGTGGTGGGGAAGTAGGGAAGACTTTTTCTCGGTGATTCTGCCTCCCCCCCCCTTCCTTTCTCTCTCCCCCATCCCACGTCAAGAGCAGAGCTGGCAACTTTATACCGGCTCCAGATTCAAGAAGGTCAGCATGCACTCCACAAGACCGGTGCCAGCAATATTGTTTGAGAGAGATGGATTATCTGTCTTTGCTGGAGGAGGGATGGAGGGTCTGCAGAGGGCAAATGGAATACATAGCGGCACGCGTCAGAGCGGCTGAAAGGCGAAAAGGGAAAGGTGGGTGTTTTGCAGAGCAAATCCCCAAGCAGCCCTTCCTCCCTCCCGAATCAGGAGTTGCTGGACACAGACTTTTCTCTCTCCACCCCCCCTCAACCCGTGATGGTCTTTCTGGTACAAATATACCGCCAAGCCCATCTCAAAGCTGGAGCAATGCAAGAGGGAGGAATCTGAATGTCAAAAGGGCTGCTGATGGGCTGTCTTAGCGTTGTCAGGGCTTGAGATTTGGATTTGAAAAGTGTCAGAGTTTAGCAGGAGGCGGCCCCCTGGTGCTCCCTCCTGCGAGTCAGAAACAAATGCTGGCAAATGGAGGGTCAGCCGATGACATGCTTGCCTCTGGAGGTTTCGTGGAGATGGAGGAGAGGCCTGGATTTCCAGCTTGACGGGAGGCTTCCTTAGACTTCCTTCACAAACATCTTACCCTGCTGCTAAAACCTTGCAGATAAGGCCTGGTATCACCTAAAGGAGCTGATAAATATCACCCAAAAGATACAGAGAGCCAGTGTGGTGCAGTGGTTACACCAGGCATAGGCAAACTCGGCCCTCCAGATGTTTTGGGACTACAACTCCCATGATCCCTAGCCAACAGGACCAGTGGTCAGGGATGATGGGAGTTGTAGTCCCAAAACATCTGGAGGGGCCGAGTTTGCCTATGCCTGGGTTAGAGTGTCAGGCTAGGACCTCGGAGACCCAGGTCAAGCATCCCATCTCAGCTGTGAAGCTCCCTGGGCGACCTTGGGCCAGTCACCATTTCCTAGCCTAACCTCCCTCACGAGGTTGCTGTGAGGGTAAAATGGGGAGGGGGAAGAACCATGCTTGCCGTATTGAGCTCGCTGGAAGAAAAATGCTATAAATGAATATATAAATGAATAAATATCCGAGTTGGATGCTGCTGGAAGAAGTGTGGCCAACCACCAGCCTCCTTGACCCTTGCCTACCTTGGCTTCTTAGAGCTAGCCATAGAGAGATGACTGAGTTGGACCAGGGGGTGATTACTGCTTCCGTGGAGAAGGGAGAGCAGCAGCAGCTCCCTTGAAGGAGGCGGTGGTGGGGCCTGCCTTTAAGGCCTCCCTGGACCCATGTCACAAACTCATGGAACCAAGATTGACCGCAGCTTCCTGTCAAGTGGACGCTTTCATTGTACAACTGGGGGATGGGGGACGGTTGCTACCATGTGGTGTGTGGAAGGTCCCCTCCCTGCTGTTGCTCCGACATGACAAATTACATGCTCATGCGCTGAGTTCAGTTTTTCTTGTTGCCAAAAATGGTGTAGATTTCCACCCCACCCCCCGCAACTGTTTCTGGCTTCTTGGCAGCCTCCCGAATAGAGAATCTCCCTTCCCAAATATCCGCCTCCCTTTTTCTTTCTCGCCCTCGCTCTTTCCCACTTCCCTCTTTCCCTGTTGTCATCCCTCCCTCCCATCACATCCAGAATTTCAGCTGCAGAAGATGGTGGCCCTTCTTTCCCATAGACCTTCCTTAGGCACCTTAAAGCTCTTTGGGGATGAGTGCTGTGAGGGCCTCACCAGGAGAGGACTGCCTCATGGAGGAGAAGGCTTGTTGGTGGAAAATAGCCAGGATGGCTATGCCCTGCCTCCCCGGTCAGAGGCAGTCATGCTTCTGAACATCAATTGCTGGGAACCACAGGAGGGGAGAGGGCTCTTGTGCTCATGTCCTGTTTGCAAGCTTAGCATTGTTGCATCTGGTTGGCCACAGTGAGGACTGTGGGAATGTTCAGAGTGGCAGGAGAGAATATATTGTTTATTAATATCCTTCCTAACTTGCGTTAGCAAGTTTCTTTACTTAGCAGAGTGCATTCCCCTTTACACAGCAGAAAGCTAGTTGCAAACTCGTGTGAGTTTCTTAAGACAATGCGCAATTCAATCTGGCTTGTCCAGATTGAAATGTGTTCTAATATTTTCCTGGTAAGACCCCTTGAATCCCTCCTAAAAGAAGGAAGACACCACAGATCTTTGTAGCTCTGTCTGGTGAGCACCATTCCTAGGTTGCAGGTCCAGTGACCAGGCTATTTGGATGGGTGGGGGCTTTTCCTTTTCCCTTCACAGGCCTTATCTTGGGGCAGGAAAATATTCTTGGGAGTATTCTTAGACTTATCTTTCCGTAGTGAGCTGCAGCGGTTTCCACTGCTTCTCCGGTTGCATTTCCAGTCACTTCGCCGTCCTGTAGCTCCCGGGTTGGGAGTCAGTGGAAGACACCACAGTCTTATTCATAAGCAATAAAAAGAAAGTTTACTCACGATCAGGCAGAGCACAGTGTGATCCCTGAAGGCAGGCTTAAGGCTTAAAGCTATAAGCTACAAGCATATACAAACAGGTTTACCCCATATGTGGGTTGACCTAATGACTGCAGTCTGGAAAGTTCCCAGGATGAAAAGAAGATGAAAAAGAGAGTGGCAGCATGCCTTGTCCTTTTACCAGATCTGGAAAGGTCACGCCCACCCACTAGTCACATGCAAGGAAGGAAGCTCCAGGCCAGGAGGAACAGGAAGTTTCGCCTGGCTGGACCAAACATCCCCTTGCATGTCCATTCTAGGAAAACAAGGAATGTTGTATTTGACTGCTCCCAGTGGATTATATCCCATGAGGACAAGATGCTGGACCAGGTGGATCCCATTGGCCTGATCCAACAGGTTCTTCTTTGTTGTTGCAGAATGCCTTTCCCCCTACTTTTCTTCTCCTGCCCCAGCATCTCCTTCCAGTTCAAGCTGACAGCCTCTTTGATGATTTATCCTGCTATCTGGCTCTGGGTTTGCCTCTGTCCCTGCCTGCCTGGGAGCTCCAAAGGGGCTGGAATCTTTATGCGAGGGAAGCAACTTCGCAAAGGTGGATGGGGGGAAAGAGGGATGGCGCCCCAAGGGCTGATAAAATGCTGGGGATTCAGAACACATTTCCGACGGCCTTTTGGTGGCAGGAGAGTGTTTGGAGTTACGTGCCTGTTGAGATTACGCACTTTGCTTGTTGGTGTTATGGGTGTCTTGCTGTGAGTTGCAGCCGGGCTCCAAGGTCTTTTCAGAGAGGCCGGTTTATATTGCTTTGAACTCACGAGAGCAGAGACCTTGAAAGGTGCCTCCATCCTTCAGAGGCATTTGCCACGGTGTTGCAAACCTAGAACTAGAGATGCAGCACCGATTTTCATCTGAACGGCCTCCTAATGATTCTGAAAGAGGGAAGACAGCAAGGGGAGGCCAGTTACTCTTTCAAGTAGCATATGTTGGGGCAGGAGGCTGATCTTCAGAGGAGGATTTAAACCCCACCCCCCAAAAAATGGGGGGAAAGTTTGGATCACAGCTCCACAGTCACTCTGATGTTTGACATCCTGTGCGAAATTAAAAACCTGACAATAAACAATTAACACAAGGGCCAAATGTTTAAAAAGGGGGGGGGGGAGATTGTGCAGAACTTAAACGACAAGAGACATTACTTCTAGAATAAGTCAACATAAAACAGAGATGCCTCGCAATGTCTCCTGAAGTAGATCCAAAGCTGTAAACCAGGCATAGGCAAACTCGGCCCTCCAGATGTTTTCGGACTACAACTCCCATCATCCCCAGCTAACAGGACCAGTGGTCAGGGATGATGGGAATTGTAGTCCCAAATCAGCTGGAGGGCCGAGTTTGCCTATGCCTGCTCTAGACCCTCTGGGAAGAATCGTGATCCCACTATGAGGAAGAATGCAGCCTCTTTACCTGGATGGTAAAGAGATGCCACCTTTGCTATGAAATCTCATTGAGATCTCACAGAGCGAGGCAGTAAAAGGTTCAGAGATCAGGGCTCTATAACAACTCCTCTGCCTAGACCCAAATCTTTGTGGTCCTGTCCACTGGCATCCTGAACAAGATGTTCTTGCATTTTTTATTAACACATAGCCAAAAATTTCCCTGCAATTCACCTTAGCAAGGATATGCACAGGAGAAAACAATGGAAAAGTGACTGATTCTGCGAAACTTTAAAAGCACTAATGCCCTCACAGTGTTTTGGTTTTTGAAAAATTCCTTTGTACCCTACCTTTCATCAATGAATGTGGTTCATTTGGCACAGAGCCGCCCCAGTGAGGGGGTGGCCTCAGGCGATATACCAGGTTTAGGAGTCCTCCAGCCTCCTTCATCTTGCTCACAACCTCCTAGCAGCAGGTCTCAAGGATGCATGCAAGTCAAGGGACCAGCGAAGTTCATTGGAGCCACGTGGTTGGCTTCTTAGCATCATTCATCACCAGTTACAGGCTGTCAATTAAGCAGAGTGGGGGAACAAGGTGTCCTGTGCTCTCAGCAAGTTTACTTAACACCCTGGGTTTTGTGCAAACGCACAGAGTTAGCACTGTGGAGAAGAAGGCACAGTTGAGTTCTCAGGTTCCATACTCTGGGGAACCTCCAGAATTCTTTTTAAAAAAAGGCACACATCCAGAGTTCCTTCCCGGAAATAACCAGGTGGCTTTAAAAACCCGCAGAGTCTCCAACGGGCTTCAAAAGCAACGATCCCAGCAAAAGCATATATAGCGGTTCCACTTTCGTACATGCTGGCACCGCAAGTTTCAGACACGCGTCCTCAAAATGGGTTGCATGGCTTTCATGGTGCATCTGTCGCACAAACCATGACGCATCTGGCTGTTTGTAGGTCCTGTGGGTCCATGCATACAGTTTTGCACCATAGGGGGTGGGGGGCTGCTGGGAAGCTCCAGCAGCACTGCTTGCACAGCGCCCTGTGTGTCACTACACAGAATACCCTAAGAACACTGTCCCATCATACAGTTAAAGAGATCCCATTGGTCTCTTGAAGCAGGAGTATACAGACCTCAATCCCTGTTCTAAGGAAAAACCATCTTCCACAAAAGCTGCTGCTTGCCTTCTATCACTGTGCCATTGAGAGCGTGCTCATTTATGGCTTATGTGTGTGGTACGGAAGCTGTACTACCCAGGACAGGATGGGGTTGTGCAGAGTTGTTAAGGCAGCAGAGAGCATTGTTGGCTGCTCGCTCTCCACCTTAGAGCAGATTTATGCCATGAGGTGCCACAGAAAGGCACTGGACATAGTGAAAGATCCATCGCATCCTGGTCACCGTCTCTTTGAGCTCTTGCCATCGGGACGGAGATACAGGACGATGACAACAAGAACAAGCCATCTTAGAAACAGCTTCTTCTCCAGAGCGATCGCGGCCTTGAATGGGAAGCCTGGACTTTGAAGTCATCTAATCTTACCTGTTACGTTTTATCATTGTATGGTTTTAATCAGTGTGTATGGTTTTAATCAGTGTTTTTGTAGTTGTTTTGTCTTTGCGTGGAGTGCCCTATCTGGGTGGATGGAGCAGCCAAGTAATTTCGTTGTCCCCGAAGGGGACAATGACAATAAAATATATTCTATTCTATTCTATTCTATTCTATTCTATTCAGCATTGCCTGTGCCATTGACTTAGCTCCACATCCTTCTGAACAGTTCTGGTTACACCCTCCAACTTGCTCCCTGCTCAGGACTTTTCCCTGCACCAGGGGGATAGATGGCTTCTGTTTTCAGAAGAAGGGAAATGTGGATCTCCTCAGCCTTCGTAGGTGGAACCAGGTGAGGTGGGATCCCTCTGTTATTTCTGCGACCATTTGGGATGTGGCACGATGATGGAAACTTGCAGAGCAACCACAGCTACCGGGCAGGCGTAAATTAATTTCTTTGCCACCATATGGCATTTAATTAGCTGGAACCAAGGGAAAGGATCCCGCTGCATTAATGGAATTTCTTGGACAAATGTTTTTTATCCGAGAGAGAGCGGGCAAAAATGTCATAGCTCTGAGTTGCGGCAAAAGGCAAATAGGAAGGGATAGTCATCCCCCCCTTTGTTTTTTTAATGCCAGAGGGGCGGAAATTGTTAGATATCCAGAAACACAAGCAGAATCTAAATGGGCAAAGGACGTTCAGTGTGGAAATGGCAATGCTTTTGCTTCTGTTAAACAAACAGAATGTTGAGTTGAGAAATGGAGGCCGAGGCAGCCAAAGTCCGCTGGCAAGAACCGCTGGCAGAGCAGATCCGCCTAAGCCATGCTCTGTTAACTGAGTTATTACAGTGGTTCATCCTCCTGGAGTGCCAAAAAAGTGGAGGTTCTGTAAATAATCCGGGAGGAAGCTAGTCCTCACTCAGAAGGCTCGCTGCCTTATGGCAAGTGTGCCACAAGTCAAGTCTACAACATGAGTGAGTACCACTCTTGCAGGCGCACACCATAAAAACTGCACACTTTTTTTTAACAACAACAAAAAGTGTGTGTGGGGGGGATTCAAACAAATAACAAATGAGTACCCACACATTGTTTTATGGGGTTGTGCGGTGAGGTGGGAAGTGATAGATTTCACAAGAGCCCAAATGGATCTGTGGCGCCATTGTTCTTTGCCGAGGTGGGTGCGTTCCAGGCCTCTCCAGCCCTCGCTCTCTAGGAGATCAAATCGAACACACAGAACACATTGTTTTTGCCCCCGCAGGTGGCAAGTGTCTTTTTGCTCTGCCCTCCTCCATCGGTGGGAGGTCCTGGCTAGCAAGCGCTCTCATTTAATCAGTTCTTCCCCCAAACGATACTTCTCTCTGGGCTTTCCAGTGGATTTCAGCTCCGTTTTCCTCACAGCTGAATCTGCATTACAAATGAAGACATCTTTAATCACGCCTAGGACAAGGGTATGGATTTGCAGAAAATATGAAGCAATTATTTAATCAGGTTGATTTGTGCTAATTGGTTGTTTTGGCTACTGGGGCCATAAGAGCAGCAAGTGATTTACGGGTATTTCCTTGTGGCTGTTTTTGATCAGCGTGAAAGTTAGGACCGTTTTTTTGGCGTTGTTGTCTGATTTGCAAGGGGGTAGGGGAGGGGGCAGGGGAATTGTCCTCCATTTATACGGGCTAAGCAGAGGGTGCCATGCTACTCAGAAGCAAGCTAAGGTGGCAGGCTTGGTGCTGTGAATGGCAGTTGCATGAAGCAGGGAGAGACAGAGAGACAAGAAAGATATGGGATTTCTGGGTCACAAAACAAGGGATTATTCTCTTGCATCAGTACATTGAAATAACCAAGATCTAAGCAAGAGTACAGTAGACTCTGGTGCAGCTCCTGTTCCATTCTGCTGAGGTTTTTTGCAGAAAACGTTGGTGCGCAATGCATATTTCCCAGTTCCAATTTTCAGGTAGAAACTCAGAAGATTTGGTGGAAGAGAAATCCACCCAAACTCTTAGAGCCACCCAGTCAGGAATCACACACAGTTGACCAGCACAGCACGGTATCATCATCATCATAGCCAATCAGATGTGACTAACTCATGATGTCACAGCAGGCATGTCTAAGTGGACACTATCACAAAGTGTCTGATTGGGCGACCGCTTGAGAACCGCATGTATTCTGCCTTGAATTGCATGGTAGAATCCATGTGGAATATAAATGCGAGGAAATAAATTTTTAAAAAGGACAATCGTGATGAGAGCTTGTCTTGGCACCACCCAAAAAAAATTGCAAAAAGCCCAAACAATCCTGTAAGTCATTTTAACTCTGCTCTCGGGAGGAGTTCCTGGTGGGTTGTGCCCACTTCACTTAAAGTGAGGTTGCCCTTGGGGATGTTGTACCTCAGTGCCAAGATGTCTTGGACCAACCCTGATAGCGGTTGACAAGACACAGCAAAGGTTGCCAGCTTTGGGCATTTCAATAAGCAAAGGAAGCCAACACCGGCTGGCATGCCACCCAAACATCATGTCTGGCTCTAACCCTGTGGTTTTGGCATCTAGTGGATTGTAAAGATCAAATGTGCTCAATAGATGTTAATGCAGTTTCATCGCTGCTTCCTCTTGGATACAGCCAGCAAATTCCCCCTCTCAACCACCATCTCCCCCTTAATGTGATTTGATAAGCGATATCCTTGTGCCTTGGTTCCCTTGGCTGGTCCTCCAGCAATCATAGAGTACTGGGAAGAGTGGCCGAATATGAAGCTCCTCTTGATCACTGTGGGTAGTGGAAAGTGCATTCTGGGAATATTTCACGCAGTGCAGTCAGTGGCACACTTTGAGCCAAAGGATGGGAAACAAGGAGAGCAACTGGCGTGCCGGCACTGCAACAAAGGCAGAATTGCCTATCTGCTGCTTGTAGGAACTACAGGCACGAACACATTAGCGGCTAAAAACACAGCGAGGTCATTCCCCCCCGCTGTGTCTCAAGGTGACTTTTACATTGCTGTGCATACTATTACCTGATTCGCTTCCCTGTGCCTGCAACCACCCCTGTGCTCTTATTCAATGAAGCCGTCATCTGAGCATGTGCAATGACTGTACACACCTCAGCTTAACGGCGGGGGTACATTTTCAAATTGGACGGAAGCTGATTTGAGGGTTAATGTATCAAACAGCAGCGTTTCTCAAGGAACGGCAGGATACAGATGGATTGCGGGTGGTGCCGTGTTTTCTTGGCTTCAAATACCCACCATGAGAGTCCACGGTAACGGGAGTAAGGGGCAGAATGTGTGTGCAGCTTGTGACTTCTGAAAAATAACCATAGTTTCTCCCATGCTTTCTGAAAAACTTGAGAAACGTTTTTGCATGGCAGGGTGAGGTAACGGAGCAAAAATGCACACAGGAACACATGAGTCCCCTTGGAGAAATTTTGGGTAGCTTTGGCATGACTTTTGCCTTGCTACCCTCAGCGTTCCCCAGAGATCCCACCTAACTGGGAACCTACAAAGTTCCCTCAAAATATCAGCCAGGAATGGGGAAGATTTATGACCCTCCAGGTGTTGTTGGCCGATGTGGTTGATGGTCATGGAGAGCCACCTGGAGGACATCAACCTAAATGCTAAGATGCCCTGAAAAGACCTAGTGGGTGCCCTGGCTTGGCTACCGGGCAGAAGGAGTTCACCTTGATCTCTCACCTCATTATAGCTCCACATTTTTGCATCCAGGTATTCCAGTCGACATCAGAGGGCATATTTATTTTATGAATGACTTCTGGGAGGGGATTATAAACCCCACCAGGATCCTCTCTGGGAGGCTGGCTCATATTCTATTTTGTCAGCAAACAAAAAAAGAGAGAGGCAAGTTTAATACTTGCACAGGTCCTTTGGGATCACCCTGATGAATACAAGATGACAGTTGTCACAACACTCCATATAAATACAAGCAGTTTTGCAGAGCTCTCTTCTATTTTTAATGCAAAGCCCACCAAACTTGCTCTGGGGGGAGGCTGTCTGGGGAGCTGGCTCTGGTATCTATCATCCATATTGTGCCGTCACTTCTAAACACCCCCCGCCCCGCACTCCACTTTTATTAGTTCAATGAAAAAACAGTTAATCAGGTAATTCATCTGCCAGGTGCCATCTTGACAATCTGGATATATTTAACTGGCAGCTCAGCGGAGCCTGGCTGGGGAGGGTGATTGGTGCCACCCTCTCATTGTCGCTGGCATTTTCTGCATATACGGCTGTTTCGTTTTGCCTTTTTTTTCTCAAGCCGAGCTGAACATCCCAGCAGCAAGAATTTGGGCCAGTTCTCCCCTAGTCCTTGCCCAATACTTTGACCACTAGGCTATGCTTCCTTTGGCCCGACCCTGACCTCTCCCTGGTGGCAATTTAAAACCTCAGGATGCTCCTGGGTGAACATTGGGCAATGTCCTAAAGTACCAAAAGAATAGGCCACACAGTCTTTCAATAACTGGTGCCTTCCAGCTGTTGTTGGACTACAACTCCCATGAGCCCCAGCCACCTGTGGGGAGCTGTAGTCCAGGCAGTGGAGGGTGGTTCATTAGGGCCAATGGGGCACTGCCCCACCAACCTAAGCTTGCCCTCAGCTAGCCCCCACCATGGGCGTAGCCAGGATTTCTGTTGTGGGGGGCAGGCTTTTGTTAGGGGGGGGCAGAACCTCTGATTTGTATTGATTTTGATTGTTTTAGGGGAGGCTGCTGTCCCCCTGCTCCCCCCCTTGGCTAGGGCCATGCCCCCACCTGCCTGCCTTCTTACTTGCAACAAGGGGGTGGCATCCCCCACCTCAAAAAGGAAAGTCCTAAAGGTGGGAAGGGAACAGGAGAGAATAGCGACATAATGATGGGGGGGGCAGTGCACAAAGAGCAATGAACATTTTTAGTTGCTGAGAGATGAACGCAAGGTAGGAAAACCCGGACACAAAAGTTTTTGGGGTTTTTTTGGCCTTTACTTCTGTGAGAGGGAGACAATGGAATGAGGGGGAATCTGCGAGGTTTGTTTGTAGATTTCCGGGGGGGGGGGATCTACAAACCGCAAATCAGCTGATGAAGTACACGGACCTGCAGTGGTCTGATCCAACAGATCTTAAGAGCTCCCGAAAAAGCCAAAAACCTGAATGCTGACCACTGGTGTTAGGCTTGATCTCATCTGCATTAGTACACTGTACTCAGCAAAAATCCCCGTTCCTGCTGCTCTTTAAAACAGCTCAAAATTATCTTGCTTTGTTTACATGTTAATGGATGCTGCTGGAAGAAAGAGGTCCCCCCCTTTTTTTTATTGCTTGCTTTTAAAGTGGGGGAGGGGGCGCAGGAGACCATCAGGGATCCAGCTGCTTCTTGGCAGCCGATCCATTATCCTTCTTAGCAACTGACCCCCACAACTGCCTCTCCCGGATAAAGCACCAGGGCTATTTTTAGCTCATCAAAGAGATGCCAAGGAAGAGACGTTTGGAAATGAGAGCTGAACTTTCCCAGAGAGGCTAATCAGAAGCAGACGCCTGAAAAGGGGTCCGAGCATCTCTGCTCACCCCTCTTCCCTGGCGGTCGGAAGAATGGACAGATATCAGGACTTGACCCGTCAAGGTCCCTCAACACATCCGACCGCCTTCCTATTGCATCGGTGGCGGACCTCTAAGCTGCTTGGCTAAATTGATGCATCTGGCTCTTTTTAGCTAGCCGTTGCCTGCTCACGTCTGTGGGAATGCACACTGGGAAATTTCTTTCAAGCTATCCTGCTCCTCAGTAGTTCCCCCCTCCTGTTCATGCTCACCCCCCCCACCCCACCCTTGCCCATTCCTCCAGGCAAAAACAAAAAATTGCCTAACCACCATCTTTCTGGTGGGCAGGTTGACATGACGAGGAAGACCCCCCCCCCGTTGCCTCGGAGCCGGGAAGTCTGAGCTCACCTTTGCGTGGGAAAGTTTAATAGCAACTTTCTTGAGCACAAAAAGGAGACTTCCTTGCATCCCTGTTGATTGCATAATAGAGGAAAATGAGTTGAGTCAGCTCCTGTACAACTGAACAGGCCCAAATGCCAGCTTTTACCCTTAGGGAAAGCTTTCTCTATTCCTCTCCTGACATTCCCGGGAGATAACCTAATTAAAACTACAGATGCTGGGGGTTTTTTATTATTATTATTAAAAAAATGCTTGCCAGATGTTTGCTTAAAATGACCTAGCGGTGCTGGCAGATGAAAAGGAAAGTGCTGGCCCTGGACGCATCTGATGGCATGATGCAACCTTTGTGTGTGTGTGTGTGTGTGTGTGTGTGTGTGTGTGTGGTGGGGCAGCGAGGGGGAGGCTGCCATTCTGTATGCTAATGAAGCCCAGCTGAATTTCAGTAGCAGGCCACTAAGCCATAAAGCAAATGGGTTTCTGAGAGCGCCGCATCAGTAATTCTTATCACCTGGCATCTGGAGCCACCAGCACAAGCAAGATGATGCTGGAAGGAGACCCCCAGCTCTGCATGATTGAAAGGACGCTGCAAGCATGCCCTCTGCAGCTGGTGGGCCGGACAAGTGTCCTTGCCTGCAGCCAGTGATGTCAGCTGAAGAAGGGCTTGGAAGAGGGAGAGGTCTTCTGGGGTCTGGGATGGAGTTGCCTTCCTTGCACTGCCGCCGCCATAGTTGCCTTTAAAACTAGCCTCCGAGCCACCGCCGTCGCTTGTGCTCCTCTCGTCACTGGACGTCCCTGCTCCTGTATCAACATCAAATCAAAGTACTTCGCTGTGCAGCACGTGAACTGTGGAACTCACTGCCACAGGAGGCAGTGATGGCCACCAACCCAGATGGCTTTGAAGAAAAGATTGGACAAATTCATGGATCAGAGAGGGCCGTTGATGGCTACAAGCCGCAATGGCTGTGCTCAAGGTCAGAGGCAGTAAATGATTCTGAATACTGGATCACAAGGGGACAGAGCGCTGTTGAGCTCAGGTCCTGCTTGTGCCCATCCCACTGGGACATCTAGTTGTCCGCTGTGAGAATAGGATACAGGACTCGATGGGCCACTGTCTTGATCTAACAGCCTGTTCTTACAGACTTAATACCAGCTGCTGGATGCTACAGGAGGGGAGAGAGCGCTTGTGCTCGAATCCTGCTTCAGGGTTTACCATAGACATCTGCTTGGCCACTGTGAGAAGAGGATGCTGGACTAGAGAGGCCACTGGCCTGATCCAGCATATGCTTCTTACATTCATATGTTTCTTCTCCTGCCAGCACATCCTCCTGAAAGTATCTTGAACATTTATGATCACCTGTTAAAGCTGAAAAGAAGAGGTGGTCCATTGCACGGACAAAAATCTCTCTCCTCCCTGCCACTGCTAGAAATCTCCTTCGCCCCAGGAATCCTGCTGCCTTTGCAGACAGCTCACTTTGAATTAATCTCAGCTATGGAAGGCACCCAGCCCTCCTGCAGATGCTGAGCTTGGGCTAGCCCTCTCACTGGCAGGGCCACACTGGGGCTTCTGAATTAACCAGGCCTGGCTAATATGCTAGAGGCTTCCAAATGTTGCCTGGCTTTCAGTGCAAAATCCATGAAAGAATTGGCTCCTCCCTTACACAGTTCGAAAGCACGTCAAAGTGCAAGTAGATAAATAGGAACCGCTCTGGCGGGAAGGTAAACGGCGTTTCCGTGTGCTGCTCTCGTTTGCCAGAAGCAGCTTTGTCATGCTGGCCACATGACCCGGAAGCTGTACGCCGGCTCTCGGCCAATAAAGCGAGATGAGTGCTGCAACCCCAGAGTCGGACACGACTGGACCTAATGGTCAGGGGTCCCTTTACCGGCTTACACGGTCCTTAAGTCCTTCTGTCCAGCCATATCCCAAGAGTCCAGAGTCCTGGAGAATTCAGCGCAAGAGAATCCAATCAGACCTTGTTATGTCCTCCGCTCCGCCATCACCCTCAAAGGTGCGGGACTTCCTATTTGGTGCAGATCAAAGATAATAAAGCAGGCCGGAAAGGGAAAGGGACAGAGAGGATGGGATGCCTGATGGGCAGCTGCAGTAACCTGATCTGATACTTTAGCAAGAGCAGAAGCAGCGGTGGTAGCAGCAAAAGGAAAAGTTCAGCAAAGTTATTGGTGGAACATATAATTGCTATTCCGTCCCTGTTGTTTTCCGGCGAGATGATGAATATAGCACCCTTTAATCAATTTCTTTTAAAGCAAATTGACTCTCGCTTTCCCTTGGACCGACAATTTATAGGCAACAAACGTCTATTGGCACATTTATCAAAGAAAACATGGAGGTTAAATTACAGTTAAACTAGCAGCCAGCTGTCAATATCTAAGGATCGCAAACTATTTTTTGCAGCCTCCGTCGGGGCAGCTCTCTGAGCTCCCAACCATGTGAGGTCAGGATTATTCCTTTGTGCGCGCACACACACACTCACACACACTCATGGATGACATATATCAATGTGTCATATCTGGAATTAAATCCAGCTTCTTGCACCTAAGAGACTTATAAATTGGTCCTGGGAATGAATCACTCAAGGTCCCCCCCCCCCTTTAGTTTTTTGAAAAAAAATCATGGAGGATGCAAGGAAGGATTTCCCTCCCTGCATATGTTTTTTTTGAAAAAGGCACTAGAATTGTTCCTTTTTTTTACCCCTTCAAGGAAGCTTAAATTGTAACTGTGCTGTGTCACAAGGTACAGGTTTGGGGGGGGGGGCGTAAATTTGATCTGCATTTTAAAAACAACCTGCCAAGCCTGATTTGCACATCAGGAAACAGTTTGCAAGCCAAATCACAGCTATCCGTCAAAATCCATACTTCTGCAACTGCAATGCAGTTCTCAAATCTTATTGGGGAAAGCGTAATCAGACGTGCATTTCATTACGAAAATTGCTTTTGCAAGAAAATTTCACATATTAGTATAAATTGTATTCCACGATATGCATATTAGAACAAATCCACCCAAAATGATTTTATAAGAAATCATGCATAAAACTTTCTTTAAAAAGAAAAGAAAACTTCCAAACCGATGTAGGAAATGGGGCTAGCTGACTGCAAAAATGAGAGTCTCAGAGAAACCAAAATGGAGAGATTAATCTTTCCCTGCTACTGCAGTTGGTGGAGAAACACTGTTTTGGGGCCTCTAGTGTGTGGCCATGAGATGGAAGGAGCCCTCAGGCAACTCTATTCTCTGCTATGCGCTCTCAGTGTGGTGTAGAGCAAGCTGCCCTCTCTGCCTCAGTTCCCCCACCTGCAGTATGGCAATAAACAAAAATACTCCTGCCTTACAGGGTTTGTCAGAAAGGTTATGACAGTATGATTTGTGTGAAGCGATTTGAATATTTGAAAGAGGTCTAGAAAGCTCTGGCCACCTCGCCAGCATCCTTTTCTCGCCTTTTCCAATTCTTCAATGTCCATTTTGAAACGAGGCGACCAGAACCATACACAGTATTGCTAATGCGCTCCCATTAACGCCATTATGATATCCTGATAAGCTGCACCTCTTTGCAGGGAGGTTAAGAACACAGCTATTGCAAGTACAGCATGCTAACTGCACGTGTGGAGGTTGCAGACTCCAGCATCTTATTTGAAAAGACGTCTCTAACCGTGCAGCTAGGGAATGTGGTGCCTGGCAGATGTTGCTGGACTCTCAACTCCCATCCGCCCCGGGCAACATATCATGGATGACAGGAGCTGGAGTTCAGCAGCTTCTGGAAAGCCCCCATGCTGGCAAACCCTGATAGACGTATCACTGCTGGTGGTGGATAATGTATGTATTACCATATATGAGCAAAAATCAGGAGACTTTATATTCAATGGGACTTACTCCTCTTAGAGACTAAAGGGCTCATGTGCTATTGGTGAGAAGATGTTTAGAGGGTTGAGCAACCCCCAATTCCACATGTGGTTTTAAACAGTGCTTTTTTCGGAGGGGGGGGGAAGGTGGAGGAACTCGCCACAAAGTTTATTTGTTTGTTTGTTGCAGGCCCAGTCGTAGTGCCACACACCCACACACCCTGGGCAGTGGCTAAATGCATAAGATGTGATTAATAAACTCAAGCAGACAATGATCTGGATTAGAAATGGCCACAACTCCAGCCCCAGACCAAAAAATAATTATTATTTAATCAAAAAGGTAAGGGAGCTCATTTCCTGCAAGTTCCTGTTAAAAAAAACACACCACCCTGGTTTTAAATATTATTATTAAAATGTGCAGTGTAAAGGTAAAGGGACCCCTGACCATTAGGTCCAGTCGCGGACGACTCTGGGGTTGCTGCGCTCATCTCGCTCTGTAGGCCGAGGGAGCTGGTGTTTGTCCGCAAACAGCTTCCAGGTCATGTGGCCAGCATGACAAAGCTGCTTCTGGCAAACCAGAGCAGCGCACAGAAAAGCCATTTACCTTCCTGCCAGAGTGGTACCTATTTATCTACTTGCACTTTGACATGCTTTCGAACTGCTAGGTTGGCAGGAGCAGGGACCAAGCAACGGGAGCTGACCCCGTCGTGGGGATTCGAACCGCCAACCTTCTGATCGGCAAGCCCTAGGCTCTGTGGTTTAACCCACAGCACCACGCGTCAGTGCAAAAACACCACCCGTGCCTTCCCATGAGTCTTTGCAAAGCATGGTCCCAGATCCATCTCTCAGGGGAAGCAATAACCATCCTGATATTTGTCTCCTGGGATCTCTTTTTTGAAAGCTGCACGATGGAGCTCTCCTGGCCTGGTCTCTCTGGTGCCTGTGGACAATCTGGCTCAGATTGTGTTCTGGTCCCTACCACAGAGGCACCTTCCTTCCTGTGCAGGCCGGATTGTGGTGCCATCCAAGAACTTTTGCTGCTTCTTTGAATCCTGGAAGAGAGGCGATAGGAGCCAAATGACACGGGGCTCTTCTGACCAGAGGCATTTCTGCCCTGGAGCTGAGCCAGCGGCCCAGAGTGACAGGTCTCCCAGGGGAGAAGGGAGACCTGCCAAAGACGGCCACTGCTGAGCGTGGGTGATGGTGTTGTTGTGTTGTTGTTTTTAATGCCACCTTTGCCAGCTGCAGTGCCAAGAGAGAGGCTGGTGATGAATGTGGGATTGTTCTCCCCTCTCATAAGCGTCATCTGCGTGCATTATCTTCCCGACCGCCTCGGCTCCGTTATTTGGTTGGCGTCCAGCGATGCCTTTGCAGAATTTCTAGGAGGCATTGTCTCCGTCTGGCCTCTCGTTCTCTCCCCCTCTCTCCGTGGAGCAAAAGAAGAACGCGGAAGCCGCCAGCGTTGCGGTCTGTGTGCCAAGCGCCAATCCGGATGGTGCAGTAACAAAAGGCAGGGAAGGCATTGTGCCACAAGCTGCCAGCCTGAGACAGAGGGGATTCAGTCTGGTTTCGCAGTGAGCGGCTGGTGGCTGTGCCGTGGTCTTCCTCCTCCTCCTCTGCATGGCATGTGTTAGTTACGTCCACCACCCAGAGATGTACTTGGCTCCTCTATGCCTTTGGCAGGGAGCTGTTTCTGTGTCGTCTCCCCCCCCCCATCCCTTGCACCCTTGGCAAGGAGATGTATTGGCGCCTCCAAAGCTAGGAGAGACCATAGACCACAAACTAAAAAAGTTTTATTTTCACCACCTTTTATGCTCCACCAGTGACTTCCTCCGTGGTCATCCGGATCAGGTCTGCTCTGTTCTGCCTCTCCTCCTCCTCCTCCTCCTCCTCTGCCATTCCATCAATTTGTCTGCCATCCTTCCTTGCTTCCTCTCACCGCTTTCCCTCTTAGCCATTCCAAACCAGAGTGCAGAGGTGCGATTTTTGCACAAACCCTTTGCAGTTTCAAAACAGGCAGCAAATAGCAGCCGAGGAACAGAATAGGGTAAAAAGATCCGGAGCAGAAAGAGGAAGACAGAGGTAGAATGAAAATGCAGGTTGTCACACTAAGAGCCAGTGTTGCATAGTGGTTAGAGTGCCGGACTAGGACCTGGGAGACCACAGTTCAGACCCCCACTCGGCCATGAAGCTCACTGCAAAATTAATAGAGCATGGAAAGCTGCCTTTTACTGAGTTGGACCATTGGTCCATCTAACTCAGTATTGTCTACACTGACTGGCAGTGGCTCTCTTGGGTTTCAGGCAGGGGACATTCCCAGCTCTGCCTGGAGATGCCATGGAAGATTGAACCTGGGACCATATGCATGCAGAGCAGAATCCCTACCCCTGAGCTACAGCCCTTCCTCCAAGGGATAAACCACAACTGCTTTTTATTCTGGAAGCTGCAGATCAGGCTGGCTCTCTTTAAAAAACACAAAGCGACCAAGTTCCTTGTGCATCTCTAGTAACAAGTCTGTAAATGCACAGAGGACCTCATGAGGATAGTGCATGTGGTTAAAAAATAAAAATAAATGAAAAGGCAGGTGTTGAAAGTTCTTGGACTCTGTGCTGGTATAAATTTGCTCCTTCCCTTGAGGAAGCTGCAAATTCTCAACAAGATGCCAGAATTTCTTTGGAAGTTTTAGCCTCCTGATGCAGTTTGTTCACTGATGGCCATCTCAGCTGCAGGGAGAAATTCTCCCATGGGGACCCCATTTTATTGCTGTTCTGCTTTCTGGTGACCCGTCAACCATCTCCTTTTCCGATAAGTGAAGGAAAGCCACTTTGCAAATCTGATTTGGCTGAGCGCAGCTCACTTTCCAAGCCCAGCAGGGAGGCGACTGGTGGTTTCTCGGAACTGGAGGGGCAGAGAGGAGAGGGCCGTGTCTCCCTCTGCACAGTTTGGGAAGTGGGTGGGGCTTTAGAAATTGGCATGTGGGCGGGTAGGAATCCTACAGTGCTGGCCTGCCCTCATTGGGGCAGAAGGCAGGAGCCCCAGAGCCAATGGCAACAGAACCAAGCCGAGCTAGTTTTGCCCCCATCTTCCTCCCTGCTGAATACTACGAGGGCAAAAGGAGGAACAGGCTGCTGGATCAGGCCAATGGACCATCTAGTCCAGCATCCTGTTCTCATAGCGACCAACCAGATGCCTGTGGGAAACCTGCAAGCAGGACCCAAATTCAACAGCACTCTCTCCTCCAGCAACTGTTACGCAGAAGCATTGCTGCCTCTGACCATGGAGACAGAGCATAGCCATCATGATTAGTAGCCATTGATAGCCCTGTCCTTCATCCCTCTTTTAAAGCCATATAGGTGGGTGGCCATCACTGCCTCCTGTGGGAGAGAGTTCCATAGTTTCACTATGTGCTGCATGAGGAAGGACTTCATCTTGTCTGTCCAGTATCTTCCAACATTCAGCTCCATTCGATGTCCATGAGTTCTAGCGTTCTGAGAGAGGGAGGAAAGCTTTTCTCCATCCACACTCCCCATGCCGTGCATAATTTTACAAACTCCTGACATGTCACCTATTCTTACCTTTTCTCTAAACTAAAAAAATCCCAAACTCTGCAACCGTTCTTCATAGGAGAGTTGCTCCGTCCCCTTGATCCTTTTGACTACCTTTTTCTCAGAGCAACCAGAACTGTACACAGTATTCCACATGTGTTCACGCCATAGATTTGTATAGCAGGATTATGATATCAGCAGCTATATTTTCAATTTCCTAATGATCCCTCCTAGCATGGAAGTTGCCAGACTGTGTTGATAGCTAAGAAGGCAGGGAGGTTGGGGGGCTGCCTGAGGGCAACCTGAGGTTGGGGGAGTCCAGTGCCCCTCTTGTCCTCATGGACCAGCTTCCACTGAGAATGCATCTTCAGCCTGGCCTGCAGCGTGTTGAGAAGATGGCGGAAGAAGGAGTGGGGAGGAGGAGAAGGAGGAAACAGGCAGCAGGCCCTGCTCTGCTGAACTGGGAAAGGGAGTCAAGCCAGGCTGTGGCACTGCTAGAGGGCCTTGCCGGTCCAGAGGTAGACCTTATACTTCCTGACCATCACAGAGGCTGATGTTGGGGCCCCTGATCCATTCTGTGTCTAATAGATGGCTATCAATGTCTAGTAGCCACAATGGCTATGCTCCACTGCAGTTGGAGGAAGTAATGCTTCTGAATACCAGTTACTAGAAAATACAGGAGGGGGACAGTGTTCTTGTGTTCAGGACCAGCTTGAGAGCTTCCCACTGGGGCATCTGGTTGGCCACTGTTAGAACAGGATGCTGGACTAGATGATATTGACTGCAAAACTGAGCTGATTCATCCATCTCAGGTAGAAAGCAACCACAAGGCTTCATCTTGTGAAAGGATTGGCCAGAATTGACTGTCTAGGGTCCACCTGGAGCCTCGTTCCTTTTAAGGCAGGGTTTTTGGGTGTGTGTTTTTTACAATCAAGTGCTGTAGAAATTTTATTAAATAAATAAGACAAGCAATGGAGGCAGCAATGCTTCCGGACACCAGTTGCTGGAAACCACAGGAGAGAAGAGTGTTATTGTGCTCAAATCCTGCTTGCAGGTTTCCCAGAGGAGGCATCTGTTTTGCCACCACAAGAACAGGATGCTGGACTAGATGGATGCTTGGCCTGATCCAGCAGGGCCGTTCTTATGCTCTTATGTTAAGCTGCTCTTAGCTCTGCATAGAAGAGGGAGCTAGAACTCATGCCATACCATTTAAAAAAGAAAAGAGAAGAGAAGCTCCCTAGGCTCATTGCCATGCACCAAGCATTTTTAAGGTTTTAGTAATCATTCCCACTCTTAGTGTTGACAAATGCTGCACAATCTGCCTTCAACCATTAGTAATAAATATGCAGGCAATTGAATCGATTGATGTGCAGAGAAGCAACTTTGTGAGAAGAGTGGGAAGGGAGCAAACAGTGGGGAAGATCTGAGCTTGGTGGCCTCTCCCCTGGGGGGCCAGGGAGGTGCCTCCCCCTGGTGGGCTCCCTAGGCAAGTTGAGGTCAGGTGCTGAATCTGTAGGATCTGCAGGACCTGGGACAGCACCAAGGCAGCAGAGACGTTTCCCCAGCGAGGTAGAAACAAAAAAGCTTGCAGAATCCCTATGCAGGATGCAGTGACGGCTGGCCCCTCACCACGTAGGATCATGGAAAGAACTCAGAGGCAGCCGCACAGGAAGCTTCCTTCTACTGAGGCAGAATCTTGGCCCATCTGTCTCGGCATTGCTCACAGTGACTGGCAGCAGCTCTCCATGCTTTCAGAGAGGGGGCATTCCCAGCCGTATGTGGAAATGCCAGGGATCCTTGTGCATGCAAAGCAGATGCTCTGCCACTGAGCTATGCCCCCCCCACCCAGTCCTTTGGCTTGTCCTCACTCAGTCATCTTTTCAAAGGTGGAAGGTGAATGCAGGGGCCCTGAGACACTCATTGGGGTGCTTGGAGTTGCTGGTCCCCGCTGAACCCCCTTTGTTCTAATCTTTTCAACCCTTCTCCCTTCCCAGGCAATTCTGCACCTGTGAGAGCAGTGCCCTCTGAATCAACTACTTAGGGCAGTGTGTGTGTGTGTGTGTGTGTGAGAGAGAGAGAGAGAGAGAGAGAGAGAGAGAGAGAGAGACGCTCCTTTTCATCCATGATTCAGCAGGCTTTCCATTTCCCTAATCAGAAATCACCTCCTCTGCCCCCTCCCACTCCAGCTTGGACCAGCTTTCCCCTCCGCTCCAGCAAAACTTTCTTAAATGGGCCGAGCATCAAAAAACCCTCACGCAGGTGTCATCTGCATCATCCGGATGCACCGGCCGGTCCTAAAGAGTCCTTTAAATCGATGCAAGCCCATTAACGGGCATTGTCAGTTTGGGCGCACCAAGTTGGCGCCATGACAGGCTTCTGTTTGCACCCGCAGGTCTGTGGGATGCAAGAGGGGGAGAGTGCCATTATCATTGTACTGCGTGAGGCTGGTGGGGGGAACGGCTCGGAGAGAGACGTACGTGCTTTGCAGGGCAGTTGGCTTCCAAGCTGGCACAGGGGAGGCTGGGAGCCATTTTTCAGCTCAGTTCCTGGCTGATGAGCTGTTGAAGGACAAAAGGTCAGGCCATAACGTTGGCAGAGACAGAACCTCAGGCGGGCTGGCGAGGCAGTGGCTGCTCTTCTCTCTCCCTCTCTTTCTCTCCCTCCCTCGCTAGCTGTGTCTCGCTGTAGTGAAAGTTGCTCAGAGTGTCACAGGAGTGGGGGGGGAGAGAGGGGAGCGGGTGACAAGAGAGACAGCTGTGCCCATCAAGAGATGCTCCTGTGTCTCTAGGAGACGGCGGCGCGTGGGCCTGTTTGGTGGCATTTTTTGGCAAACGTGGTGGTGTGGGAGGCATGGTTGCACTCCTCCACGTCGGGCAGCCCTTCGTTTCTTTCTCAGCAAATTGCCAAGGGGTGGAAGCCCATCTCTCTGCTCTTGGAAGCCTTAGGTGGGCGACGGGCTGAAGGCCAGGCATTCTGTAGATCATCAGGCATCAGCTCTGGCACCTCTTTTTCTAGAAAAAAAGCACTGTAAATTCTTCACCCGAGTGCCCACTTGTTAAGGTTTGTAGCTTTGTTTTAAATGTATGCACTGTTTTTAATTATTCAATATGCAAATCACCTTGAGGTTGTGGTTTGGAAAGCAATGAATAAATCAAAGGTAACAATAATATAGTATTTGTAGCATCGAGGCTTATAAAGCCTGGCACCGGGACAGCAGTGCTCGAAAAAATGCCCTTCTTCTCAAATGGGTCTACTGAAGTCTTAAAGTCCTTATTGAAGTATAAACTGCTGCCCCGGGAGACAGTGGTGGCGACCAGCTTGGGTGGCTTGAGAAGGAGATTAGACAAATTGACTGGCAACTAGTCACGGCCACTGCCACCATTGCTGAAGGTAGATGCCTTCCGGATACTGGTTTCTGGGGAACACAAATGGCAGCAGGGCTGCTGCTATCTGCCTCACATCCTGCTTGTGGACTTCCCTTTGGGGTAACTGGTCAGTCACTCTGGGAACAGGATGCTGGGCTAGTTTTCTGTAACGGAGGGGCAGAGTATTCTATATAAGAGACGTAGTTCTTCTTTCCTATGTTATGAGTTGCCAAGAGATTTAAGCAGGGAATGCACAAATCATCATCATCTTCTCTTCCCAGGACTAACCCCCTTACACTAAGTATCAGATTCACCTCCAGTCAAGTCAGTGTGTGTACAAAAGTGTAGGTGTCAGGAGAAAGTGTGTATAAAATACATATACTAGTGAAAATAATATATTCTGTCAGGGGAAATGGCTTGCTTAAATAGGTATCTTAGACAGAAATGCACTAAGATACTGACACACACACACACGTTTTTGACAAACGTTTGTGAAGACTTTTTTATTTGCAGACTGATGTGGAAATGTGGTGGACTGAGCTTTAAGGCTGGACAGCTGGAAAATGGAGAGGACCGATTTGTCCATTTCTGGCTCTGGCTCTTAATCACCACAACCCAACACCTTTGCCCCGTGGCTCACCTGCTGCCTCAATGCCTTGTCTTTAAAGTGAGGAGCAAGTTCTGTAAGAAGAGGTGGGAGCGGATCCTGAACAGGAAGGGACATCCAGCTTCCCACATTCTTTACGGAGTGAAGAAGGCGATCCTTCTCTGAGATTGGGAAGAACTAGCGGCAGCAGGAGACTCTGGGGAGAGGCAGGCTAGGAAGTTGGACAGTGGCTTCCTGGCTTCCACCTTCCTGATGGTTTCAGGCCTACAGGGCTTTTGAGGCTGGAGGTTTCAGCTAGTTGGCCTGAAGTGCTTGGCCATTGTTCTCCTCAACCCGCTGTCCTGGTTGTGCAATGATTAGAGCACCCATAACATCTCTCCTGGAGTGTCTGACTCATGAAAAAAGGGTGCGTGATCCAGCCCAAGTGAAGCAAAAATTCAGCATACGCTTAAGCATTTCCCCTTTAATGTGGGCTACAAGAGACCCCAGCGTCTGTCATTCTGAAAGAGCAAGGTGCATATTTGGGGGGAAGAGCAGAACTTGGGGGAAGGCTTTTGCTTGCAGTCATCCTTTTGAAAAGGGGGCCCCTGCTTTCTCTCCCCCCCGACTCAGTTATCTCTTGCCAAGATGAGACCCTGTCATCTCTCTGTTGATTTTCAACAGCTGTACCAGTTGGAATATTTTATTCCGTGCAGAGGGGTTGAGACAACAAATTGTAGCTGTGATATCAACTTAAAAGCCATTAGCATTCCATGCTTGCGCATGTTAATGACACCGCGGAATAGCGATAATTAGATGAAGCATCATTTAACATCATCGCCGGTGTACTTTACATTTATTTATACATCATTCCACAAGCCCCCCCCCTTCCGAAGTCAGCAAAATCGAAGCCCTCCATGGCGTTCAATAAGGAAAATATCCCATGGCTGCTAGTTAATTATGCCAGCTTATTTGTGTAATAATTCTCCTTATTGCATTACTGTCCGCTTGCAGAGGGATCTGGGGAAGTGACCCTGGCCTTCTCTCTCCCCCCCCCCAGCATTCTTTTCATTCATCACTTGTTCTTCTGTCAAGGCTCTGCTGCGGCTCTTATTGTCATTTTCTGCAGTGAGCCTGGCCGTGATGAAGCTGTGCCACGGTGCAGAGAGGAAAATCTAGCTGAAGGATGACAAATGAGAAGGGGATTATTTAGCTGCAAAAAGCTCAGTGGCGGCAGCAACAGCATGGGTTCTGGGAGGGTTGGAACCAGGCCAGGGGGCTGGGGGAGATCCTCGCTCACCTGATGCCCTCCAGATTTTTTGGACCACAACACTCTTCAACCTCAGCCAAGACAGCGCAGGATGATGGGAGCTGCAGCCCACACCTCCAGGCAGTGTACGACAACACTGTGAAACACGAAAGCAAGGCAATAAAATCAAAAGGCAATCTGCCATCCAAATAAATTCAAACTCGCAGCAACAGGCACCCAGAACCAGAAAAGGCCACGAGGAACGGAAAGGTTTTCACTGTGCCCTGAAACTATGAGAGCCTTGATGTGTGCCTTATTTCCAGGGGGAAGGGGGCCACCACAGAGAAGGGAAAGTCCTCTTCCTGGTTGTTGCTGGATGGAGATTGGGAGGTTGTGGGCAAACTGGGAGGGCTTGAGCTGAATGCATCTTTAGTCAGTTCAGGTCAGAAAGAGCCAGTTGGATTTTGGAAGTGTGTGAGAGATGGACCAACCCATGTAGAAGAAGAAGAAGAGGAGTTTGGATTTGATATCCCGCTTTATCACTACCCAAAGGAGTCTCAAAGCGGCTAACATTCTCCTTTCCCTTCCTCCCCCACAACAAACACTCTGTGAGGTGAGTGGGGCTGAGAGACTTCAAAGAAGTGTGACTAGCCCAAGGTCACCCAGCAGCTGCATGTGGAGGAGCGGAGACGCGAACCCGGTTCCCCAGATTACAAGTCTACCTCTCTTAACCACTACACCACAGTGGCTCTATGTACAGATATGGGAATGCCCCACTTCTCATTCCCTAATGGACCAGTTAGGGCACCACAAAGGGGCACAAGGCCACACACTGAGAGGCTCCAAGTTCAAATCCCAGCTTATCCAGACAGCAGGAGAATGGCTGTAAAGGAATCTAAAGATTCTCATCCAGCAGTATCTTCTGTGGAGGCTATTGGCTCCCACCTGTTGGGACTTGAGTCCCCATCCTGGTTTTGGAATGCTTAGAAATGTTTTCCCACCAGCAGAACCCCTTCAGACATATGAGACAAAAACTGGGAGCGCCACTCAGGAGATGTGCAATGGAAGAGCAATATCAGAACAAGCATGGAAGGCGCACAGCACAGTTGGCTCAGACTGATCTCATGGCATCACGCAGTGTGGTGGTGGGCCTCGGGGACAAAGGCAGTTCAGTCACAGTACAAGCCTCTGGAGGGATAGCTCAGTAGGTAGAGCATGAGACTCTAAATCTCAGGGTCATGGGTTTGAGCCCCACGTTGGGTGAAAGATTCCCGCATTGCAGGGTGTTAGGGTAGATGTTCCGCGTTGTCCCTTCCAACTCTATAATTATATGGTTCTATGAAGAGAGCAGGGACAGGGGTGGCACTGTGGTCTAAACCACTGAGCCTAGGGCTTGTAGATCAGAAGGTTGGTGGTTCAAATCGCCGTGATGGTGTGAGCTCCCGTTGCTCAGTCCCTGCTCCTGCCAACCTAGCAGTTCGAAAGCACGTCAAAGTGCAAGTAGATAAATAGGTACCACTCCAGCGGGAAGGTAAACGGCGTTTCTTTGCGCTGCTCTGGTTCACCAGAAGAGGCTTAGTCATGCTGGCCACATGACCTTGAAGCTGTACTCTGGCTCCCTCGGCCAGTAAAGCGAGATGAGTGCCGCAACCCCAGAGTCGGTCACGACTGGACCTAATGGTCAGGGGTGCTTTTACCTTTATGAAGAGAGCAGGGTTGAAAGTTCAGTGCAGTCCAGCCAAGCCAAGGACAAACCTCTGAGTCTAGACCCCCCCCAGAGGCCAAGGTCAAGAGCACAGCCAGGAGAGGGAACTCAACTTACGAGCCAGAGACCTGTGGAGAATCTGCTTTGCCATCTTGGGGTCTGGCACCAGGGCAGGGCAGGGCATAACACGTGATCAGAACAAAGCCTGATGTTGCAACAAGGTCTGCTTGCACTTCAGGACATCTTTGCCACCCCTTGGGAAGAAGAAACCCCACTCTGAGAGCAGCCTCTGTACCACCTTCCGTTTGTCTCTCCTATTTTTATCTCTCTCTCTCTCCCTGCCTTGCAAGGTTTGTAATTGCCCTTGGAACGGGGCCGTACAGATTCTTGGAAGGGAGGATGTCAGATTCCCAGCATCCTCGCAGGCGAAAGACAGGCCCTGCTATGTTGGCACAACAGCCTCCTTCCCTTGTACAACATCCTCACAGGAGCATCTCATGTCTCGCGCTTCTCATGCAGCAAGCGCGCCTCACTCACTGTTTGGATTTGGCATGAGAGATGAATGCAGATTTCAGAAAATGGCTCCTTCCAGGACATACCCTCCTCCTCCTCCTCCTCCTCCTCTCCCCGTTTCTCCTTCCGAGGGTTCCCTTTAAAGTTCATTACTTCCCCCTCCACCCACCCCGCACAGGCGTGAATCCCTAAGTGCTTAGAAATTGCTCCAGTTCACCAGATGTGGGGAGAATATGAAAGGTTTTCGGTGTTTCTCTATTTACGACCTCCTCTTTAATAACAGAGCAAGAGACTCGGCTGTTTCCTGAGAGGCGGCGGAGATTGGGGGGGGGCATTTCTGGGTTTTCGACTCCGGCTGACATTTTGACACAAATGTCATCATTTGCAAATTCCTGCCAGCTCTGTTCACAAGGCACCTCATCTGCAGGTTTAACAATTGTCGCTTCAAATCCTGAGGGGGGAAGAAGAGAGTGAGAAATCCAACCTTAGAACGCAGTCTAAATTAATATACCGTCATCCCTGACCATTGGTCCTGCTGGCTAATGCTGATGGGAGACAGAGTCCAGCAACATCTGGAGCGGCGCAGTTTCCCCATGTCTCCTTTAGCTAAATACTAAATAAAATAATACTGGCCTACCTTGCAGTGTTGTTGGGATACTGAGATAATGTGTGTAAAGTGCCTTGAGCCCCTCAGGTACTTTGTAGAGATGAATCTGCTACTGTTATTATCCATTATCTTTTAAGAGGCGGTTCTTATTTCAGTTGGATGAGCAAATGGCTTTTCCCTCCCTCCTGTTTTCAATGCACCTGGTAGGCAGAGTTCAGGGGCAAAGCTGGAAATGGCTGTTTCTGTGCCTAAGGCTCAACATTTCTCCCTCCCTCCCTCCCTCCCTCCCTCCCTCCCTCCCTCCCTCTCTCTCTCTCTCTCTCTCTCTCTCTCTCTCTCACACACACACACACACACACACACAGAGTCCCTGGTGGGAACCAGCACCAGATCAAATGAAGGGATGAGTACTGCTGCTATTGTGTTCCCAAATTCTCCCTGCCCAGGTAGACTGCTCTTGCTCAGAAGCTCTTGTGCAAAAACTAAGGAACAAAGCAAAATCCTCACACCCTACCAGTTTCTACCTGTCTGTAACCAACTAGAGCCTCTCTGCACCTACCCCCCACGAGGGGCGGAGTGTGTTTTGCCAGACGAGGGGGCAGCAGGAATTAAGTGTCCCAAATGTGATGCCGCTTCAAGCAGGACCCAAGCACAAGAGCATTCCCTCCTCCTGTGGTTTCCAGCAACGCGTATTAGGAAGCATGCCTACTTCCTCCAGCTGTGGAGACGGGAGCATAGTCATCATGACTAGTGAGGGTTAGGGTTCTTACGTGATTTCACAGGATAACTGTCACTAGGATAACTTGAATCTCATTTTGCACCCTCTCCAGTTTGTGCCAAGGCAGGCCCCCTTTCTACTTACCCTGCTTGTGAAGATTCACAGCAGGCTCCTCCAACCTGGTGCCCTCCGGGTTGTCTTGGACAACAGCTTCATCAACCTCAAGTGCTGCCTGGGGTGGCTGTGGGAATGATGGAATCTGCAGCCCAAAAGATCTAGTGTGCACCAGGTTATGGAAGCCTGATATATGGATGCTGACCAAGGATGGAAACACCCGTCAAGTTTGATTGTCTCAGGTTTTTTTTTCTTTTTTTCCAACCTTAAATTCAGTTCTCCGCATTTTGCAGCAATTTGCAGTTTTTAAAAAAATTCTCGTGAAAATCAGCTTTTGAGTGCATATTTCTCCTAATAAACACATTTTATATGCAGTTTTGTACCTATTTTTGCAAGCAATTTCCTCTAAAGTGATGCATTTTTGTATGTTATTCTCATGAATATTTTCATTTCTATGCACACTTTCCCCTAACATATACATTTTTGGAAACATTTGTTGGCTGGAGAACTGCATCGCAAAATTAGAACGAGTGTGAATTTGGAAGGGCAACTGTTTTGGTTCTCATAATTGTTTCAGAAAGTGCAGTTTTGATAGGTTCGTTTTTAAGTGTGTGTTGAATCAAATGTCTCATTTACCCCAATGCTGACTGACCTGTCCCTCCCTATTTTTATTTTGAAAAGGAGCACATTTCAGTTTTATGAACAGCACCTTGGACAGCTCCTTAAGAAGCCCGAGAGCTCTGCCATATTGCCCACCTCTCCCCCCCCCAGATTTTCTCTCTCTGCATTTTTGAGTTCTAGATAAATTCCCTGTGTGCGCACACACATACACACATACACACACACATTGCAGGATCGGATGCAGTTTGCAATACATTACTCGGTCCTGACATTTATGGCAAGTCTAAACAGTGTGTGTTATTCCTGCCAAATCATCAGGCTCAGGCCAGGGGGAGAAACGGCCAGCGGCTAGAGGAGGTTTTATACAAAAGAGAGCAAAGTGATGCACTCTGGCTTTTCGTACTGCCAGCTATAAAACAGAAAAGCGAAGAGCAGAAAATTGAAACCATCATGAAAGTGTCAGGTCCAGGGGCATCTGAGGCAGAAACCTTCCCGACTGCGGAAGTGATGCCGGCATGGAATCCTCTGGGTGGCTCTCCTTCAAAGTTCCCCCCAGTGATTCTTTGGGTTTGGCGGGACAGACAATGGGTGAATCAAAGGGTCTCCCTTGCCACCCTAGCCCCATCCACACAGACACCATTGGGCGTTTCTCTCTCCCAATTAAATGCTTCTGGGGGGAGGGGGTAGAAATGAAGGTTTATTTTTCTTAGGACGAAGCAGAGCTCTGTATGTGAGCTTCTGATAGCTCTTTGAAATGGATGACTGAGAAGAAAGCTGCTATGATTAGGGATGGAATTGGTTGTAGGCTTTGACATTCTACAAGGTTGCCCTGTATTATTATTTTTTATGGCTCATACTCCTGCCCTGTGGAATAGTTAATTTTAAATATAAACAGTTATATGTTGGTCTCTTATAAAACAGCCGTGCTGATTGGGGTTGATGGTGTGTGTGTGTGTGTGTGTGTGTGTGTGGTGTGCATGTGTATACAAACACACACTAGGGGCCGTGTCCCTGGAAATTCTGCTCACCATCCCCTATCATTTTCCCCACATTATGCAGTGATCTCCTTCCCACCCCATGCTCGCTTTTCACCTTCCCAACCTGATTTCTTTGTGCAAATCCAGGATGTGGACTACAAATACTCCAATGGGAACTGTGTGATGACAGCCTTACATTTCTATGCATATAGGAAGATATATATCCCACTCTCATATCTCACATATTGTTTTGCTATTGGTTTTTTGGAAATTTCTTACAGTGAAAGCCACTTTGGGGGAGTTTTGCTCAGAAAGGGAGCCTATAAATATTTTCATATTTTACAGATTAAAACACAAGTCAACATTCTACACATCTGGGTAGGCTTAGGAACAAACCCCACTGACCAGAAACATAGTGCCTGACCCTGTTCTAATTTAGTCTTCAAGGGGCTTTTTTGCTGTTTGTTTATATATATATATATATATATATATATATATATATATATATATATATATATATCACCTTTTTCCTCCAAGGATCTCAAGATGGTGTCCATGGTTCTCCCCTTCCTCATTTAATCCCCAAAACACCCCGTGACGTAGTTTGGGCTGAGAGGCAGTGACTGGACCATGGTTGCCCAGTGAGCTTTGTGACTGAGTTGGGGTTTTGAACCCGGGTCTCCCAGGTCCCAGTTCAACACTCTAACCACTACACCACACTGTCTATAGTGTGAATGAGATCTCCAGGCAGCAGTTCCCAGGTTTCTTCCCACAGGGGGATTTCTCCTCTCTGAGTCCGTGTCAGGGAGGATCTCAGAGCCTTGTGTTAAGTTGTCTGAACAGACAAAGGCATCGCGGCAACTCAGCCAGGTTTGCTAATATATTCATGGTTAAATTTAATATGAAGTGGAAGGCCTTTGTTGGTTTCTGTACATGTACTTAAAACTCCTGACTTGACAAATGAGATGTGACCTTGAAGTAAATTTGTCTATTATCTTGAAGTCACGCCGGCAGATATTAAAAATGGACTTCATTTATTTTACGAGGAGTCGGGGCATGTCAAGCTGCTCATAATTAGTAATAAACTTATCTTTGCCTGACTACTTTTTACACTGTTTGTATTTTTTTATTGATCTCAGTCATGCTTCTGCGGCAATCATCCTCAATCGGCAGCAATGGGGTCATTTATAACAAAACGAGTCATCTCCCAACTTGGGATAGAGATGGGGGAAGTCCTTTAACTAATTAGTGCCATTTTGTAGGCTTTCATTCAGTGCAAGCCATCTTTAATCATAACTGCCAGTCAAAAGTGCTCTCCTCTCTCTCTCTCTCTCTCTCTCTCTCTCTCTCAGTTAAAACTCATTTTTGCAGCTGGTAAACAAAGGTGAAAGAATTTGTTTCCTCAAAGTGATATAAAATACAATTGGCCAAGCCCCTCAGTCTGAAACAGGTTTGCTACACTGGCTTTGCTTCCTTTGGGTCTCTGTAACAAGACACACGAGACCTTTTTAGTTGTGCTGGAGTCAAAACCAAGAGAGAATGAAATGAATAAACAGTGTAAAGATTAACATGTCTGGGTTTTTTCCTCCCAACTTTGGGTTGCGTTGTCTTGCCGACATAACTTTGCTGCATCAAAATAAAAAGACGCGCTGAATTGTTTTTTTTCTTCCTCTGTTTTTTTAAAGTAGTATTTTTTATTAAAGATTTCTTGATTTACAAAAGTTTGTGCAATGTCTCTCTCTCATATTTTTTACATGCATCATTTTTACAAATCAGTTTCATTTATTGAGACATTGGGAAGAAAAGGGGGGAAAGAGGTGGACAGGGGTGGGAGGATGGGTGGGGGTACGGTCGGGTGACGATGTTTCTATTTTTCTTAATATACGCAGGGTTTTATGTCAGCATTGTTTGTGCAGGTTCTCTTTTGTTTGCTTGTGTCCCTTTGGTGGTGAGAGAGGTTGGGGTTGGCCTAGGGTGACGCACTGAAATGTTGATCCCAAATTATTCTAATCCTGGGAACCATCGTTTTCAGCCTATAATGAAGCCAAGCTAGACACCATGTAGCCCAGTCTCTTCTTCCTAAGAAGAAACTGGAAAGCTTATGAGCAGCGGATGAAGATTGTGGTCTCTTCCTGTTGCTTGCCTCCTGTCCCTGCTTCTACAATATTCCAGTACACTGCTTCGACAGATGGAAGCTCCTTTGGACTGTCCTTTTTCTAGCCATTGATCGACCTTTCCCCCTCCATGATTTGTCTTGTCTTCTACTTCTTCTTTTTAAAGCCATTTGAGCCATCACATCAGACAGCGCTAAAATATTTTATTGGCAGGGGCCAAAGGGTCCTCAGGAGTGGGCTCCTATGATCTAATATGCACATTTTTGCCCAATGGACCCATGTTTGCAAGCAATTTGCCCCAATATACATTTTTTGCAGATTATTTTAACGGACGTAAGCAGATTTTGTGTGCACACACTTTCCCCCCAGTACATCCATTTTTGTATGCATTTTGTCTTGGTGGGAGAAATGTGTCGCAAAATTCAAAGAAGTGAGTTTCCTACTTTTGAAGATGGCTGCATTTTGGTTTGGAAAAATTGGTAGGTTCACACGAAGATATGAACCAAATGGACCCCCCCCCCATCCCTAGCTCTAGTAAGAAAAACCGGGGGGGATAACTCTTTTTGTGGGTCCTGAAACTTGCCATGCAACCAGCCTTAATTTACCCCTTCCTGTATTCCTTACTGAGTGGTGTTCACTGTGCTGCGGATCTTGTAGAAGGCGGTGAAGAGAGAAAACAAATGATGAGTCACTACGTGATATTTTTGAATCTATGGAGCTTGCCCTTTGATATCTCTTTTCATTGTTTTAGTTTATTGCTTTTGGTTTTCTCCTCCACCACCCTTTCTATTTCCTTTTAGGCATCATTCCTTATTTTGAAAGGTTCACTCTCCAGCCTGTGAATTTTTGTTCAGAGTTTGAAGGTTGGTTTGCGAGGGGCAGGGCAGCATTGAAAACAAGCAGAGTGGGGGTTTAATTCAAGAGGTACCCAAGATACCCATGTTAGAGGAACATGGTGGTTGGTGCAGCTTTTAGAAGCTGCTGCCGAAAGAGGGGGAAGAAACGTTTTTGTTCCTCGTAACACTAGAACCCATGGACATGCAATGAAGCTCAGTGTTGTGAGATTCAGGACAGATAAAATAAAGTCTTCATGCATAGTTAAACTATGGAACTCCCTCCCACAGGAGGCAGTGATGGCCCCCAACCTAGATGGCTTTAAAAGAGGGTTAGACAAATTCATGAAGGAGGAGAAGGCTATCAGTGATTGCCAGCCATGATGGCTATGTTCTGTCCCGAAGTCAGAGGCAGCAAAACTTCTGAATACCAATTACTGGGAACCACAGTTTTGGAGGGGAGAGTGCTCTTGTACTCTGGTCCTGCTTGTGGGCTTTCCATTGAAGCATCTTGTTGGCTGCTGTGAGAACCGGATGTTGGATTAGAGGAGCCATTGGCCTGATTCTGCAGGCCCTTCTTGCATTATTGTGATATCATACAGGTGTTCTGGGGAGCGGGTCCAAGCATACTATCCTGATCCAGTGTGATATAGTGGTTAGTGTGTCAGACTTGGTCCTGGGAGACTGGGGTTCAAAGCCAAACACTCAGCCACAAAGCTAACTGAGTGACCTTGGGCCAGTCACTTACTCTCAGCCTACCTCACAGGGTTGTTGTGAGGATTAAATGAGGAGGAGGAGGAGGAGAACCATGTGTGCCACCTTGAGCTCCTTGGACAAAAAGGTGGGATATAAATGCAAGCAATAAATAAATGGAAGTCATTTTGATGGCCTGAGCCAAGCATGTCCAGTACCAGATGGAGATCAGGACCCTGGACAGGGGCATGTGTACTGGGTCAGAGTGCAGGAGCAGCCAGGGTTTCAGAGCAATCTCGCAGGCAGGTAAGGGTAGCAGGAGGAAGTTGCCGCTTGCAGAGGATTATAGTGGGAAAGTTTCTGGGCCCAGAGGTCATCATCCCTGACCATTAGCCATGCTGGGTGGGGCTGATGGGAGTTGGAGTCCTACAATGTCTGGAGGGCCAAAGGATTCCCTTCCCGGCTAGAAAGTCTGGTCTGGAGCAGTGGTGTAGTATGGCGGGAGGGTGGGGGTCACAGGGGCGGTTGTCCTCGGTACAAAATTGTTAAGGGGAGCAAAATTTCAACACCTGGTGGTGCCTCAATACAGCTGCATGCTTCTGTCGCTGGGCTCCATTGAAAATGGCTTCTCCATGCAAACCAGGAAGTGACCTCTCCAGACAATGGAGCAACTCTTCTTTTCTTATCTCTGTGGCTGCAATCTCCTGGGTGATGTGGATGCTGTTAGGCAGTTGAATGTGCATGCATACTCTGTCCATTTCCTTCCCACCGCCACCCTCCACATGGCCCTGGGTGCTGGCAACCCATGCTATGCCACTGGTCAGGAGAATTCAGGCAGTCTCCTGAATGTTGCAACATGCCTGTTAAAGGGCTCATTCTTGGCAGAGGGGGTTTGCGGGGACTTGGCCAATGGAAGTTTGGCAGGACTTTCTTTATCCTCAAGGCCATCAGTGGTCCAGGTGCCTCCTTGGGGGTTCAGGAGGCTGCGTGTCACATTTGGTGCTGGCAGGTCTAGTTGAACTACCTGGGGAATCTGAAACTGAGGTCTTTTATGGGGCATATGGGGGAGCAGCTGGAGAGTTACAGGTAGGGGATTCCTTGGGGAGTAAGGGCAAGGAGAGTGAGGCTCTGGAGAACTGGGATGAATTGAGGACTGGTTCTGCCACTCACAGGCATGTGAGGAAAGATTTTGGGGGTTTTTTTACAAGAAGGCAGCTGAGGCCTCGAGAGCGAGAGCTGGCTCAGCGTCCAAGGTGATATTTCTGTGTCTTCATTTCTGCCGTCATTCATCTCTTTTGCAATCTGGCCACAGGCCGGTTATTTCCTCTCTCCTCCCCACCCCACTCCTTTTTGCAAAAGGAAGTTTACTGCTGCAAGTAATAGGGTCATTTTCCCGCGGCCATAAATCCGACTGTAGTTTGCTGTGGCTTCTGGATGGGAAGAGTGGAGGCCTTAGTTAATGGGCTTGAGCCACTGAAAAATGCAGAGCCCTCTTTCAAGGCATGTGTTTGGTGCTGGGGGTAGGGGGGACAGATTCTGCCTGTCTGCTTTCCAATTATGGCTTAGCAGAGGGGTGGGACTGAGAGGAGTCTTTGCCGCCCGTCCATCTGCCAGGCTCTTCCTTCGCAGTCTTCTTGAGCCAGGACTCGAGAGATGACCCTATAGGTGTGACCATTAACATTTCCCCCCTACGATAATAGAGGGAGGCAAATTGGTTTCTCCTCTGCATCTCATTTCCTACAGACTGTTGCAATTTAAAGAGGAACCCTTTCCCCTCTGCAGAAGAGCCAATTTTCTCTGTGCCCACCCTTTTCTCTGTGCTAAACAGAAGGGGGAAAGGACCATTGTCATCTTTGAAGAGCAGGAAGAAGTCCATCTGGTCTCATATCTGACTAAAATGCCTGTGCTTATTATGAGTGGGGGGGGGAGCCATTTTCACATTGACCACTTCAAGGGGGTTTGGGGTGCTCAGTGCCCCACAGTGGTACCCTGTTGGTGAAGGCTCAGCCAGTCAGCTCGGGTCAAGAGTAGAAGCACAGGTATGGCCCCCAAGCAGCAAGGCCTTGGCATGGCTGTGTGATCAATTCTCTTCCCTGACCCTGTGATTCCAGGCATCAATACCCATGTCTGCTCCTGCCTGCAGAGCCCCCATCCCAGCTCTGCGTTTCTTGGTCATGCAGGTAAGAAACACAAGACAGAAGCTTAAGTGTTCATCAGCCTTCCCCAACCTGACGCCCTCCAGATGTTTCAGACCACAACTCCCATCAGCATCCCCCAGCACTGATGGGAATTGTAGTGGACCCTGCCTCTGGTCGTTCATATATGTTCCCCTGCATATGCCATAGGTAATCTCTCTTTATCCCTCTGTATAGGGGAATGTTAAGTGGAGCAGTTAATGTGCATAGCAACTGGTCATTGTGCACATTCACCATGCCTCATGGAGTATGTGCACATAATCCTTCCAGGAATAGGAAATTTCCCAGCTAATATACATAATAGCCAACAGGCCTTGGGGAAAGCATGTGTGTTTAATTTCCACCAGAATTGTGAGAGCAAAGGTCTAAAACACCTCTTCTTGCAGTCCCTCTTCTGCTGCTCAGCTGACTAGGGAACAACCGAGAGTGGTGAAAAGGAGGCTGGGATGCAGAAACAAAGTTCATTTATTTAAAATCTGGAATACCCTTCTTCCTGCTGCTTAGCTGATCAGTGGGAGGATATTTTGTGGATACGTAAATCTAGGCAGTGGTCCAGAAGCAACCCAGGGGGTACAGATGGCACATTTCTGAATGGTAAACAATATTCTTTGGGAAGGCAGCATGAAGGCTTGGGTAGCTTCCCAGGGCTCTCCTGTGACCTTCCCAGAGCCCAGTAAGCAAGGGAACCCCACTGGGGTGCAGGAGTAGAATGGGGAATAAATAAATGGAAGCTGGGGAACGTTGGGTTTCCCCAGCTCTCCATTTATTTATCTGTATTTCCCCCACCCATAGACAGCTCTAAGATGCTAGTTACCTGTATCTGTCTATATCACTATATTCCTGTTGATCCATTGACTGGTTGATATAGATGCAGAATTGTGTTTTGTAACTGTACACAATGTGTAAGTAATTTATGGACTTGGTGCCACAGGAACTCCGATGGCCTCTGGCTTTGGTGGCTTTAGTCAAGGGGAGGGGAAGTTCCATCAATATCTATTATTTCAGTCGATCGATCAATTTATTGCAGCCAATAGGCCAGAAGGAAAGAAGCACACAGTACATATATCTACTGTTTTCTTTTCTTTTTTTATTTCAGCATCGCTAACCTACATTGCTGTGTTGAAGTCAAACTGTGGGTGGCTTACAGATAAAAATATGTCGATCAAACCAAGTTCAAAACAGTCGCTGAAATTAACAGTGCTGGTGGCTCACATAGAACCTTCATGTTCAGCAACAGTCTACCTTTCAACATCCCATTCCCAGTGGCACAGAGTCAGGGGTGGCTGTTGCCTCTCCTCTGCTTGTTGGCTTCCCATTGGAACATCTGGTTGGCTGCTGCGGGGGCATCTGTTGGACCTGAGAGCCCTGCCATGGTCTAATCCAGCAGGCATACTCAAGGAGAGAGAAAGTCACCCCCTAATCTCTCAGTTTGCCTTGGCCATGTCAAAGGAGGAGCTGAGAAATACCATTCTTTTTTACTTTCTGATTTTGTTGTTGTTCTGCAGAGCCAATTAATACAAATGTGCATAGTTGGGGATTTACTGTTCAAAAATCAAAATTCACCAGCTACAGGAAAACAATGAGACGTTAGCTAAAAATAACTGGATTACTTCTCACCTTTGATAGCTTGGTGGGTCCTGATTTTAATGTCTGCAGCATCTGGGGCAAGTCTGAGTTTACTATGTTAAGAGGAAAATTCCACATTTGTTGTGCAACCTGTCAGAAACAATCAAAGTCACCTTATTTTAAATATGTTCTCTCTCCCCCCCCCCCCCGCTTTTTGGGATCCTGTCCTCAAAAGGCGGCTTCTGGCAATAGACAAAAGCAATTAATGATACAAATAGAAAATTCAGACTGAAACTAAACATCAGGTAAAGTCGACAACTGAAGGCTTGTGTGATAGAGATCTGCCCAGAGAGGCTTAAAACATAAA
>JAWWNH010000256.1:0-52525 GCA_034641385.1 Darevskia mixta
CTACATCTCAATTTGCTTCTCTTCGGTCCAAATGCATGAAAAAACACACCAAGAAGTTTCTAACGTGTTGCTTTCAAAAGATAGCTGTATTTGAGCCTTAAACGCAAAATCACGCAAATAAGCTAAAATGAAGCTTAGAAACACAACTACATCCCAATGAGCTTCTTTTGGGTCCAAATGCATGAAAAACACACCAAGAAGTTTCTAACGTGTTTCTTTCAAAAGATAGCTGTATTTGAGCTCTTAAACGCGAAATCACGCAAATAAGCTAAAATGAAGCTTAGAAACACAACTACATCCCAATGAGCTTCTTTTGGGTCCAAATGCATGAAAAAACACACCAAGAAGTTTCTAACGTGTTGCTTTCAAAAGATAGCTGTATATGAGCCTTAAACGCAAAATCACGCAAATAAGCTAAAATGAAGCTTAGAAACACAACTACATCCCAATGAGCTTCTTTTCGATCCAAATGCATGAAAAACACACCAAGAAGTTTCTAACGTGTTGCTTTCAAAAGATAGCTGTATTTGAGCCTTAAAAGCGAAATCACGCATATAAGCTAAAATGAAGCTTAGAAACACAACTACATCCCAAATGAGCTTCTTTTGGGTCCAAATGCATGAAAAACACACCAAGAAGTTTCTAACGTGTTGCTTTCAAAAGATAGATGTATTTGAGCCTTAAACGCGAAATCACGCAAATAAGCTAAAATGAAGCTTAGAAACACAACTACCGTGTTTCTCATAATATAAGACATACCTAAAATATAAGGCATAGCAGGATTTTCGAGGGGGTCGCAAAATATAAGGCATACCCCGAAAATAAGACGTACCGGGTACTGGTACTGTAGTGAGATCGGGTACCCTGGTGCAGAGCTGTCAGCCCTCCCGTTTTTGGCGGGAAACCCTCGTATTCTAAGCCTTTTCCCGCTGCTCCCCCCTGAAAATTTATATCCCTTGAAATTCTCGGGTTAAAGAAAACAGCTCCTTCTCCCTCTCCCCCTTCGGCTCTTTGCAGGAGAAAAGCCCTTGGAAGCGATATCCATTGCCGCTGAAGTTCCCCTCAGCCAGCGATCGTAGATAACAGAGATCGGAGATAGAGATAGCACAGATCTCCCCTGCGCTGAGGTTAAGAGTAGCTTGGTTGTGGGGGAAGGGAGCAGAGCCCGTCTTTTTGCTCCGTGTGCTCAACCCTCTTTGTTTACCTTGGATTAAGTAATTAGCATATCAAAGGAACAACAAGGCAAATACACTCTGTTTCTGTTCCAACAAGTTAAACTCCAGATTTCTTACTGCTGCAGCCCTGCATATAAGAGCAGCCAGCTTTGCAGCTTTAGTATATTATTTTTATAATTTCATCATACTTTCCTTGTTCCCAATAAACCTTTGCATTTTGGGATTTCTCCTTTGTGTTGTTATAAGAATTTTAAGGTGTTTCTCTGCAAGAAGGGAGGAGGTGAAAAAACCTTCCCATTTCCTCCATGAATTAAGTAATTACCATCTCTCTCCTGATCAAGTTTGCAGATGACACCAAATTGGGAGGGGGGTGGCTAATACCCCAGAGGACAGGATCACACTTCAAAATGACCTTAGCAGATTAGAGAACTGGACCAAACCAAACAAGATGAAGTTTAACAGGGAGAAATATAAAGTACTACACTTGGGCAAAAAAAAAAATATGAAAGGCACAAATACAGGATGGGTGACACCTGGCTTGAGAGCAGTACATGTGAAAAGGATCTAGGAGTCTTGGTAGACCACAAACTTGACATGAGTCAACAGCAGCTAAAAAAGCCAATGCAATTCTGGGCTGCATCAATAGGAGTATAGCATCTAGATCAAGGAAGTAATAGTACCACTGTATTCTGCTCTGGTCAGACCCCCACCTGGAATACTGTGTCCAGTTCTGGGCACCACTGTTCAAGAAGGATACTGACAAGCTGGAACGTGTCCAGAGGAGGGCAACCAAAATGGTCAAAGGCCTGGAAATGATGCCTTATGAGGAATGGCTTAGGGAGCTGAGTATGTTTAGCCTGGAGAAGAGAAGGTTAAGGGTGTGATATGATAGCCGTGTTCAAATATGTAAAAGGATGTCATAGAAGAGGGAGAAAAGTTTTTCTGCTGCTCCAGAGAAGCGGACACGGAGCAATGGATTCAAACTACAAGAAAGAAGATTCCACCTAAACATTAGGAAGAACTTCCTGACAGTAAGAGCTGTTCGACAGTGGAATTTGCTGGCCAATGAGTGTGGTGGAGTCTCCTTCTCCTTCGGGTTTGGAGAGTTATGATGATGTTCCAGAAGAAGACGACTTTATTATAATGGAATAAATGTAGATTGCTGTACCACACTTAATAAAAATAAGACATCCCCCAAAAATAAGCCATACTGTGTTTTTTGGAGGATAAAAAGATTATAAGACGGTGTCTTATTTTAGGAGAAAACACGGGTACATCCCAATGAGCTTCTTTTGGGTCCAAATTGCATGAAAAAACCACACCAATAAGTTTCAAACTTGTTGCTTTCAAAAGATAGCTGTATTTGAGCCTTAAAAGCGAAATCACGCATATAAGCTAAAATGAAGCTTAGAAACACAACTGCATCCGAATGAGCTTCTTTTGGGTCCAAATGCATGAAAAACACACCAAGAAGTTTTCTAACGTGTTGCTTTCAAAAGATAGCTGTATTTGAGCCTTAAAAGCGAAATCACGCAAATAAACTAAAATGAAGCTTAGAAACACAACTACATCCCAATGAGCTTCTTTTGGGTCCAAATGCATGAAAAACACACCAAGAAGTTTCTAACGTGTTGCTTTCAAAAGATAGCTGTATTTGAGCCTTAAAAGCGAAATCACGCAAATAAGCTAAAATGAAGCTTAGAAACACAACTACATCCCAATGAGCTTCTTTTGGGTCCAAATGCATGAAAAACACACCAAGAAGTTTCTAACGTGTTGCTTTTCAAAAGATAGCTGTATTTGAGCCTTAAAAGCGAAATCACGCATATAAGCTAAAATGAAGCTTAAAAAAAAACTGCTTCCGAATGAGCTTCTTTTGGGTCCAAATGCATGAAAAACACACCAAGAAGTTTCTAACGTGTTGCTTTCAAAAGATAGCTGTATTTGAGCCTTAAAAGCGAAATCACGCATATAAGCTAAAATGAAGCTTAGAAACACAACTACATCCCAATGACCTTCTTTGGGTCCAAATGCATGAAAAACACACCAAGAAGTTTCTAACGTGTTGCTTTCAAAAGATAGCTGTATTTGAGCCTTAAAAGCGAAATCACGCAAATAAGCTAAAATGAAGCTTAGAAACACAACTACATCCCCATGAGCTTCTTTTGGGTCCAAATGCATGAAAAACACACCAAGAAGTTTCTAACGTGTTGCTTTCAAAAGATAGCTGTATTTGAGACTTAAACGCAAAATCACGCAAATAAGCTAAAATGAAGCTTAGAAACAAAACTACATCCCAATGAGCTTCTTTTCGATCCAAATGCATGAAAAAGACACCAAGAAGTTTCTAACGTTTTTGCTTTCAAAAGATAGCTGTATTTGAGCCTTATAAGCGAATTCACGCATATAAGCTAAAATGAAGCTTAGAAACACAACTACATCCCAATTTGCTTCTTTTCGGTCCAAATGCATGAAAAACACACCAAGTTTTCTAACGTGTTGCTTTCAAAAGATAGCTGTATTTGAGCCTTAAAAGCGAAATCACGCAAATAAGCTAAAATGAAGCTTAGAAACATAACTACATCCGAATGAGCTTCTTTGGGTCCAAATGCATGAAAAACACACCAAGAAGTTTCTAACGTGTTGCTTTCAAAAGATAGCTGTATTTGAGCCTTAAAAGCGAAATCACGCATATAAGCTAAAATGAAGCTTAGAAACACAACTGCATCCGAATGAGCTTCTTTTGGGTCCAAATGCATGAAAAACACACCAAGAAGTTTCTAACGTGTTGCTTTCAAAAGATAGCTGTATTTGAGCCTTAAAAGCGAAATCACGCAAATAAGCTAATATGAAGCTTAGAAACACAACTACATCCCAATGAGCTTCTTTTGGGTGTCCAAATGCATGAAAAACACACCAAGAAGTTTCTAACGTGTTGCTTTCAAAAGATAGCTGTATTTGAGCCTTAAAAGCGAAATCACGCAAATAAGCTAAAATGAAGCTTAGAAACATAACTACATCCGAATGAGCTTCTTTTGGGTCCAAATGCATGAAAAACACACCAAGAAGTTTCTAACGTGTTGCTTTCAAAAGATAGCTGTATTTGAGCCTTAAAAGCGAAATCACCGCATATAAGCTAAAATGAAGCTTAGAAACACAACTGCATTCGAATGAGCTTCTTTTGGGTTCCAAATGCATGAAAAACACACCAAGAAGTTTCTAACGTGTTGCTTTCAAAAGATAGCTTTATTTGAGCCTTAAAAGCGAAATCACGCAAATAAGCTAAAATGAAGCTTAGAAACACAACTACATCCCAATGAGCTTCTTTTGGGTCCAAATGCATGAAAAAACACACCAAGAAGTTTCTAACGTGTTGCTTTGAAAAGATAGCTGTATTTGAGCCTTAAAAGCGAAATCACGCAAATAAACTAAAATGAAGCTTAGAAACACAACTACATCCCAATGAGCTTCTTTTGGGGTCCAAATGCATGAAAAACACACCAAGAAGTTTCTAACGTGTTGCTTTCAAAAGATAGCTGTATTTGAGCCTTAAAAGCGAAATCACGCAAATAAGCTAAAATGAAGCTTAGAAACACAACTACATCCCAATGAGCTTCTTTTGGGTCCAAATGCAATGAAAAAACACACCAAGAAGTTTCTAACGTGTTGCTTTCAAAAGATTAGCTGTATTTGAGCCTTAAAAGCGAAATCACGCATATAAGCTAAAAATGAAGCTTAAAAAAAAACTGCTTCCGAATGAGCTTCTTTTGGGTCCAAATGCATGAAAAACACACCAAGAAGTTTCTAACGTGTTGCTTTCAAAAGATAGCTGTATTTGAGCCTTAAAAGGCGAAATCACGCATATAAGCCTAAAAATGAAGCTTAGAAACACAACTACATCCCAATGACCTTCTTTTGGGTCCAAATGCATGAAAAACACACCAAGAAGTTTCTAACGTGTTGCTTTCAAAAGATAGCTGTATTTGAGCCTTAAAAGCGAAATCACGCAAATAAGCTAAAATGAAGCTTAGAAACACAACTACATCCCCATAGAGCTTCTTTTGGGGTCCAAATGCATGAAAAACACACCAAGAAGTTTCTAACGTGTTGCTTTCAAAAGATAGCTGTATTTGAGACTTAAACGCAAAATCACGCAAATAAGCTAAAATGAAGCTTAGAAACAAAACTACATCCCAATGAGCTTCTTTTCGATCCAAATGCATGAAAAAGACACCAAGAAGTTTCTAACGTTTTGCTTTCAAAAGATAGCTGTATTTGAGCCTTATAAGCGAATTCACGCATATAAGCTAAAATGAAGCTTAGAAACACAACTACATCCACAATTTGCTTCTTTTCGGTCCAAATGCATGAAAAACACACCAAGAAGTTTCTAACGTTGTTGCTTTCAAAGATAGCTGTATTTGAGCCTTAAAAGCGAAATCACGCAAATAAGCTAAAATGAAGCTTAGAAACATAACTACATCCGAATGAGCTTCTTTTGGGTCCCAAATGCATGAAAAAACACACCAAGAAGTTTTCTAACGTGTTGCTTTCAAAAGATAGCTGTATTTGAGCCTTAAAAGCGAAATCACGCATATAAGCTAAAATGAAGCTTAAGAAACACAACTGCATCCGAATGAGCTTCTTTTTGGGTCCAAATGCATGAAAAACACACCAAGAAGTTTCTAACGTGTTGCTTTCAAAAGATAGCTGTATTTGAGCCTTTAAAAGCGAAATCACGCAAATAAGCTAATATGAAGCTTAGAAACACAACTACATCCCAATGAGCTTCTTTTGGGTCCAAATGCATGAAAAACACACCAAGAAGTTTCTAACGTGTTGCTTTCAAAAGATAGCTGTATTTGAGCCTTAAAAGCGAAATCACGCAAATAAGCTAAAATGAAGCTTAGAAACATAACTACATCCGAATGAGCTTCTTTTGGGGTCCAAATGCATGAAAAACACACCAAGAAGTTTCTAACGTGTTGCTTTCAAAAAGATTGGGTCCAAATGCATGAAAAACACACCAAGAAGTTTCTAACGTGTTGCTTTCAAAAGATAGCTGTATTTGAGCCTTAAAAGCGAAATCACGCATATAAGCTAAAATGAAGCTTAGAAACACAACTGCATTCGAATGAGCTTCTTTTGGGTCCAAATGCATGAAAAACACTCCAAGAAGTTTCTAACGTGTTGCTTTCAAAAGATAGCTTTATTTGAGCCTTAAAAGCGAAATCACGCAAATAAGCTAAAATGAAGCTTAGAAACACAACTACATCCCAATGAGCTTCTTTTGGGTCCAAATGCATGAAAAACACACCAAGAAGTTTTCTAACGTGTTGCTTTCAAAAGATAGCTGTATTTGAGCCTTAAAACCGAAATCACTCAAATAAGCTAAAATGAAGCTTAGAAACACAACTACATCCCAATGAGCTTCTTTTGGGTCCAAATGCATGAAAAACACACCAAGAAGTTTCTAACGTGTTGCTTTCAAAAGATAGCTGTATTTGAGCCTTAAAAGCAAAATCACGCAAATAAGCTAAATTGAAGCTTAGAAACATAACTAAATCCGAATGAGCTTCTTTTGGGTCCAAATGCATGAAAAACACAGCAAGAAGTTTCTAACGTGTTGCTTTCATAAGATAGCTGTATTTGAGCCTTAAAAGCGAAATCACGCAAATAAGCTAAAATGAAGCTTAGAAACACAACTACATCCCAATGAGCTTCTTTTGGGTCCAAATGCATGAAAAAACACACCAAGAAGTTTCTAACGTATTGCTTTCATAAGATAGCTGTATTTGAACACCAAGAAGTTTCTAACGTGTTGCTTTCAAAAGATAGTTGTATTTGAGCCTTAAAAGCGAAATCACTCAAATAAGCTAAAATGAAGCTTAGAAACACAACTACATCCCAATGAGCTTCTTTTGGGTCCAAATGCATGAAAAACACACCAAGAAGTTTCTAACGTGTTGCTTTCAAAAGATAGCTGTATTTGAGCCTTAAAACCGAAATCACTCAAATAAGCTAAAATGAAGCTTAGAAACACAACTACATCCCAATGAGCTTCTTTTGGGTCCAAATGCATGAAAAACACACCAAGAAGTTTCTAACGTGTTGCTTTCAAAAGATAGCTGTATTTGAGCCTTAAAAGCGAAATCACGCATATAAGCTAAAATGAAGCTTAGAAACACAACTGGCATCCGAATGAGCTTCTTTTCGATCCAAATGCATGAAAAAGACACCAATAAGTTTCTAACGTTTTGCTTTCAAATGATAGCTGTATTTGAGCCTTAAAAGCGAATTCACGCATATAAGCTAAAATGAAGCTTAGAAACACAACTACATCCCAATTTGCTTCTTTTCGGTCCAAATGCATGAAAACACACCAAGAAGTTTTCTAACGTGTTCCTTTCAAAAGATAGCTGTATTTGAGCCTTAAAAGCGAAATCACGCAAATAAGCTAAAATGAAGCTTAGAAACATAACTACATCCGAATGAGCTTCTTTTAGGTCCAAATGCATGAAAAACACACCAAGAAGTTTCTAACGTGTTGCTTTCAAAAGATAGCTGTATTTGAGCCTTAAAAGCGAAATCACGCATATAAGCTAAAATGAAGCTTAGAAAACACAACTGCATTCGAATGAGCTTCTTTTGGGTCCAAATGCATGAAAAAACACACCAAGAAGTTTCTAACGTGTTGCTTTCAAAAGATAGCTGTATTTGAGCCTTAAATGCGAAATCACGCATATAAGCTAAAATGAAGCTTAGAAACACAACTGCATTCGAATGAGCTTCTTTTGGGTCCAAATGCATGAAAAATACACCAAGAAGTTTCTAACGTGTTGCTTTCAAAAGATAGCTGTATTTGAGCCTTAAAAGCGAAATCACGCATATAAGCTAAAATGAAGCTTAGAAACACAACTGCATACGAATGAGCTTCTTTTGGGTCCAAATGCATGAGAACACACCAAGAAGTTTCTAACGTGTTGCTTTCATAAGATAGCTGTATTTGAGCCTTAAAAGCGAAATCACGCAAATAAGCTAATATGAAGCTTAGAAACACAACTACATCCCAATGAGCTTCTTTTCGGTCCAAATGCATGAAAAACACACCAAGAAGTTTCTAACGTGTTGCTTTCAAAAGATAGCTGTATTTGAGCCTTAAACGCAAAATCACGCAAATAAGCTAAAATGAAGCTTAGAACACAACTACATCCCAATGAGCTTCTTTTGGGTCCAAATGCATGAAAAACACACCAAGAAGTTTCAAACTTGTTGATTTCAAAAGATAGCTGTATTTGAGCCTTAAAAGCGAAATCACGTTATATAAGCTAAAATGAAGCTTAGAAACACAACTGCATCCGAATGAGCTTCTTTTGGTCCAAATGCATGAAAAACACACCAAGAAGGTTTCTAACGTGTTGCTTTCAAAAGATAGCTGTATTTGAGCCTTAAAAGCGAAATCACGCATATAAGCTAAAATGAAGCTAAAAAAAAACTGCTTCCGAATGAGCTTCTTTTGGGTCCAAATGCATCAAAAACACACCAAGAAGTTTCTAACGTGTTGCTTTCAAAAGATAGCTGTATTTGAGCCTTAAAAGCGAAATCACGCATATAAGCTAAAATGAAGCTTAGAAACACAACTACATCCCAATGACCTTCTTTTGGGTCCAAATGCATGAAAAAACACACCAAGAAGTTTCTAACGTGTTGCTTTCAAAAGATAGCTGTATTTGAGCCTTAAAAGCGAAATCACGCAAATAAGCTAAAATGAAGCTTAGAAACACAACTACATCCCAATGAGCTTCTTTTGGGTCCAAATGCATGAAAAACACACCAAGAAGTTTCTAACGTGTTGCTTTCAAAAGATAGCTGTATTTGAGACTTAAACGCAAAATCACGCAAATAAGCTAAAATGAAGCTTAGAAACAAAACTACATCCCAATGAGCTTCTTTTCGATCCAAATGCATGAAAAAGACACCAAGAAGTTTCTAACGTTTTTGCTTTCAAAAGATAGCTGTATTTGAGCCTTATAAGCGAATTCACGCATATAAGCTAAAATGAAGCTTAGAAACACAACTACATCCCAATTTGCTTCTTTTCGGTCCAAATGCATGAAAAACACACCAAGAAGTTTCTAACGTGTTGCTTTCAAAAGATAGCTGTATTTGAGCCTTAAAAGCGAAATCACGCAAATAAGCTAAAATGAAGCTTAGAAACATAACTACATCCGAATGAGCTTTTTTTGGGTCCAAATGCATGAAAAACACACCAAGAAGTTTCTAACGTGTTGCTTTCAAAAGATAGCTGTATTTGAGCCTTAAAAGCGAAATCACGCATATAAGCTAAAATGAAGCTTAGAAACACAACTGCATCCGAATGAGCTTCTTTTGGGTCCAAATGCATGAAAAACCACACCAAGAAGTTTCTAACGTGTTGCTTTCAAAAGATAGCTGTATTTGAGCCTTAAAAGCGAAATCACGCAAATAAGCTAATATGAAGCTTAGAAACACAACTACATCCCAATGAGCTTCTTTTGGGTCCAAATGCATGAAAAACACACCAAGAAGTTTCTAACGTGTTGCTTTCATAAGATAGCTGTATTTGAACACCAAGAAGTTTCTAACGTGTTGCTTTCAAAAGATAGCTGTATTTGAGCCTTAAAACCGAAATCACTCAAATAAGCTAAAATGAAGCTTAGAAACACAACTACATCCCAATGAGCTTCTTTTGGGTCCAAATGCATGAAAAACACACCAAGAAGTTTCTAACGTGTTGCTTTCAAAAGATAGCTGTATTTGAGCCTTAAAAGCGAAATCACGCATATAAGCTAAAATGAAGCTTAAAAAAAAAACTGCTTCCGAATGAGCTTCTTTTGGGTCCAAATGCATGAAAAACACACCAAGAAGTTTCTAACGTGTTGCTTTCAAAAGATAGCTGTATTTGAGCCTTAAAAGCGAAATCACGCATATAAGCTAAAATGAAGCTTAGAAACACAACTACATCCCAATGACCTTCTTTTGGGTCCAAATGCATGAAAAACACACCAAGAAGTTTCTAACGTGTTGCTTTCAAAAGATAGCTGTATTTGAGCCTTAAAAGCGAAATCACGCAAATAAGCTAAAATGAAGCTTAGAAACACAACTACATCCCCATGAGCTTCTTTTGGGTCCAAATGCATGAAAAACACACCAAGAAGTTTCTAACGTGTTGCTTTCAAAAGATAGCTGTATTTGAGACTTAAACGCAAAATCACGCAAATAAGCTAAAATGAAGCTTAGAAACAAAACTACATCCCAATGAGCTTCTTTTCGATCCAAATGCATGAAAAAGACACCAAGAAGTTTCTAACGTTTTGCTTTCAAAAGATAGCTGTATTTGAGCCTTATAGCGAATTCACGCATATAAGCTAAAATGAAGCTTAGAAACACAACTACATCCCAATTTGCTTCTTTTCGGTCCAAATGCATGAAAAACACACCAAGAAGTTTCTAACGTGTTGCTTTCAAAAGATAGCTGTATTTGAGCCTTAAAAGCGAAATCACGCAAATAAGCTAAAATGAAGCTTAGAAACATAACTACATCCGAATGAGCTTCTTTTGGGTCCAAATGCATGAAAAACACACCAAGAAGTTTCTAACGTGTTGCTTTCAAAAGATAGCTGTATTTGAGCCTTAAAAGCGAAATCACGCATATAAGCTAAAATGAAGCTTAGAAACACAACTGCATCCGAATGAGCTTCTTTTGGGTCCAAATGCATGAAAAACACACCAAGAAGTTTCTAACGTGTTGCTTTCAAAAGATAGCTGTATTTGAGCCTTAAAAGCGAAATCACGCAAATAAGCTAATATGAAGCTTAGAAACACAACTACATCCCAATGAGCTTCTTTTGGGTCCAAATGCATGAAAAAACACACCAAGAAGTTTCTAACGTGTTGGCTTTCATAAGATAGCTGTATTTGAACACCAAGAAGTTTCTAACGTGTTGCTTTCAAAAGATAGTTGTATTTGAGCCTTAAAAGCGAAATCACGCAAATAAGCTAAAATGAAGCTTAGAAACACAACTACATCCCAATGAGCTTTTTTTGGGTCCAAATGCATGAAAAACACACCAAGAAGTTTCTAACGTGTTGCTTTCAAAAGATAGCTGTATTTGAGCCTTAAAACCGAAATCACTCAAATAAGCTAAAATGAAGCTTAGAAACACAACTACATCCCAATGAGCTTCTTTTGGGTCCAAATGCATGAAAAAACACACCAAGAAGTTTCTAACGTGTTGCTTTCAAAAGATAGCTGTATTTGAGCCTTAAAAGCGAAATCACGCAAATAAGCTAAAATGAAGCTTAGAAACATAACTACATCCGAATGAGCTTCTTTTGGGTCCAAATGCATGAAAAACACACCAAGAAGTTTCTAACGTGTTGCTTTCAAAAGATAGCTGTATTTGAGCCTTAAAAGCGAAATCACGCATATAAGCTAAAATGAAGCTTAGAAACACAACTGCATCCGAATGAGCTTCTTTTGGGTCCAAATGCATGAAAAACACACCAAGAAGTTTCTAACGTGTTGCTTTCAAAAGATAGCTGTATTTGAGCCTTAAAAGCGAAATCACGCAAATAAAGCTAAAATGAAGCTTAGAAACACAACTACATCCCAATGAGCTTCTTTTGGGTCCAAATGCATGAAAAACACACCAAGAAGTTTCTAACGTGTTGCTTTCAAAAGGATAGCTGTATTTGAGCCTTAAAAGCAAAATCACGCAAATAAGCTAAATTGAAGCTTAGAAACATAACTAAATCCGAATGAGCTTCTTTTGGGTCCAAATGCATGAAAAACACAGCAAGAAGTTTCTAACGTGTTGCTTTCATAAGATAGCTGTATTTGAGCCTTAAAAGCGAAATCACGCAAATAAGCTAAAATGAAGCTTAGAAACACAACTACATCCAATGAGCTTCTTTTGGGTCCAAATGCATGAAAAACACACCAAGAAGTTTCTAACGTGTTGCTTTCATAAGATAGCTGTATTTGAACACCAAGAAGTTTCTAACGTGTTGCTTTCAAAAGATAGTTGTATTTGAGCCTTAAAAGCGAAATCACGCAAATAAGCTAATATGAAGCTTAGAAACACAACTACATCCCAATGAGCTTTTTTTGGGTCCAAATGCATGAAAAACACACCAAGAAGTTTCTAACGTGTTGCTTTCAAAAGATAGCTGTATTTGAGCCTTAAAACCGAAATCACTCAAATAAGCTAAAATGAAGCTTAGAAACACAACTACATCCCAATGAGCTTCTTTTGGGTCCAAATGCATGAAAAAACACACCAAGAAGTTTCTAACGTGTTGCTTTCAAAAGATAGCTGTATTTGAGCCTTAAAAGCGAAATCACGCAAATAAGCTAAAATGAAGCTTAGAAACATAACTACATCCGAATGAGCTTCTTTTGGGTCCAAATGCATGAAAAACACACCAAGAAGTTTCTAACGTGTTGCTTTCAAAAGATAGTTGTATTTGAGCCTTAAAAGCGAAATCACGCAAATAAGCTAATATGAAGCTTAGAAACACAACTACATCCCAATGAGCTTTTTTTTTGGGTCCAAATGCATGAAAAAACACACCAAGAAGTTTCTAACGTGTTGCTTTCAAAAGATAGCTGTATTTGAGCCTTAAAACCGAAATCACTCAAATAAGCTAAAATGAAGCTTAGAAAACACAACTACATCCCAATGAGCTTCTTTTGGGACCAAATGCATGAAAAACACACCAAGAAGTTTCTAACGTGTTGCTTTCAAAAGATAGCTGTATTTGAGCCTTAAAAGCGAAATCACGCAAATAAGCTAAAATGAAGCTTAGAAACATAACTACATCCGAATGAGCTTCTTTTGGGTCCAAATGCATGAAAAACACACCAAGAAGTTTCTAACGTGTTGCTTTCAAAAGATAGCTGTATTTGAGCCTTAAAAGCGAAATCACGCATATAAGCTAAAATGAAGCTTAGAAACACAACTGCATCCGAATGAGCTTCTTTTGGGTCCAAATGCATGAAAAACACACCAAGAAGTTTCTAACGTGTTGCTTTCAAAAGATAGCTGTATTTGAGCCTTAAAAGCGAAATCACGCAAATAAGCTAAAATGAAGCTTAGAAACAAAACTACATCCCAATGAGCTTCTTTTCGATCCAAATGCATGAAAAAGACACCAATAAGTTTCTAACGTTTTGCTTTCAAAAGATAGCTGTATTTGAGCCTTAAAAGCGAAATCACGCATATAAGCTAAAATGAAGCTTAGAAACACAACTACATCCCAATTTGCTTCTTTTCGGTCCAAATGCATGAAAAACACACCAAGAAGTTTCTAACGTGTTCCTTTCAAAAGATAGCTGTATTTGAGCCTTAAAAAGCGAAATCACGCAAATAAGCTAAAATGAAGCTTAGAAACATAACTACATCCGAATGAGCTTCTTTTAGGTCCAAATGCATGAAAAACACACCAAGAAGTTTCTAACGTGTTGCTTTCAAAAGATAGCTGTATTTGAGCCTTAAAAGCGAAATCACGCATATAAGCTAAAATGAAGCTTAGAAACACAACTGCATTCGAATGAGCTTCTTTTGGGGTCCAAATGCATGAAAAACACACCAAGAAGTTTCTAACGTGTTGCTTTCAAAAGATAGCTGTATTTGAGCCTTAAATGCGAAATCACGCATATAAGCTAAAATGAAGCTTAGAAAACACAACTGCATTCGAATGAGCTTCTTTTGGGTCCAAATGCATGAAAAACACACCAAGAAGTTTCTAACGTGTTGCTTTCAAAAGATAGCTGTATTTGAGCCTTAAAAGCGAAATCACGCATATAAGCTAAAATGAAGCTTAGAAACACAACTGCATACGAATGAGCTTCTTTGGGTCCAAATGCATGAGAAACACACCAAGAAGTTTCTAACGTGTTGCTTTCATAAGATAGCTGTATTTGAGCCTTAAAAGCGAAATCACGCAAATAAGCTAATATGAAGCTTAGAAACACAACTACATCCCAATGAGCTTCTTTTCGGTCCAAATGCATGAAAAACACACCAAGAAGTTTCTAACGTGTTGCTTTCAAAAGATAGCTGTATTTGAGCCTTAAACGCAAAATCACGCAAATAAGCTAAAATGAAGCTTAGAAACACAACTACATCCCAATGAGCTTCTTTTGGGTCCAAATGCATGAAAAACACACCAAGAAGTTTCAAACTTGTTGCTTTCAAAAGATAGCTGTATTTGAGCCTTAAAAGCGAAATCACGTATATAAGCTAAAATGAAGCTTAGAAACACAACTGCATCCGAATGAGCTTCTTTTGGGTCCAAATGCATGAAAAACACACCAAGAAGTTTCTAACGTGTTGCTTTCAAAAGATAGCTGTATTTGAGCCTTAAAAGCGAAATCACGCATATAAGCTAAAATGAAGCTTAGAAACACAACTGCATCCGAATTAGCTTCTTTTGGGTCCAAATGCATGAAAAACACACCAAGAAGTTTCTAACGTGTTGCTTTCAAAAGATAGCTGTATTTGAGCCTTAAAAGCGAAATCACGCATATAAGCTAAAATGAAGCTTAGAAACACAACTACATCCCAATGACCTTCTTTTGGGTCCAAATGCATGAAAAACACACCAAGAAGTTTCTAACGTGTTGCTTTCAAAAGATAGCTGTATTTGAGCCTTAAAAGCGAAATCACGCAAATAAGCTAAAATGAAGCTTAGAAACACAACTACATCCCAATGAGCTTCTTTTCGATCCAAATGCATGAAAAAGACACCAAGAAGTTTCTAACGTTTTGCTTTCAAAAGATAGCTGTATTTGAGCCTTATAAGCGAATTCACGCATATAAGCTAAAATGAAGCTTAGAAACACAACTACATCCCAATTTGCTTCTTTTCGGTCCAAATGCATGAAAAACACACCAAGAAGTTTCTAACGTGTTGCTTTCAAAAGATAGCTGTATTTGAGCCTTAAAAGCGAAATCACGCAAATAAGCTAAAATGAAGCTTAGAAACATAACTACATCCGAATGAGCTTAGCTTCTTTTGGGTCCAAATGCATGAAAAACACACCAAGAAGTTTCTAACGTGTTGCTTTCAAAAGATAGCTGTATTTGAGCCTTAAAAGCGAAATCACGCATATAAGCTAAAATGAAGCTTAGAAACACAACTGCATCCGAATGAGCTTCTTTTGGGTCCAAATGCATGAAAAACACACCAAGAAGTTTCTAACGTGTTGCTTTCAAAAGATAGCTGTATTTGAGCCTTAAAAGCGAAATCACGCAAATAAGCTAATATGAAGCTTAGAAACACAACTACATCCCAATGAGCTTCTTTTGGGTCCAAATTCATGAAAAACACACCAAGAAGTTTCTAACGTGTTGCTTTCATAAGATAGCTGTATTTGAGCCTTAAAAGCGAAATCACGCAAATAAGCTAATATGAAGCTTAGAAACACAACTACATCCCAATGAGCTTCTTTTCGGTCCAAATGCATGAAAAACACACCAAGAAGTTTCTAACGTGTTGCTTTCAAAAGATAGCTGTATTTGAGCCTTAAACGCAAAATCACGCAAATAAGCTAAATGAAGCTTAGAAACACAACTACATCCCAATGAGCTTCTTTTGGGTCCAAATGCATGAAAAACACACCAGAAGTTTCAAACTTGTTGCTTTCAAAAGATAGCTGTATTTGAGCCTTAAAAGCGAAATCACGTATATAAGCTAAAATGAAGCTTAGAAACACAACTGCATCCGAATGAGCTTCTTTTGGGTCCAAATGCATGAAAAACACACCAAGAAGTTTCTAACGTGTTACTTTCAAAAGATAGCTGTATTTGAGCCTTAAAACCGAAATCACTCAAATAAGCTAAAATGAAGCTTAGAAACACAACTACATCCCCATGAGCTTCTTTTGGGTCCAAATGCATGAAAAACACACCAAGAAGTTTCTAACGTGTTGCTTTCAAAAGATAGCTGTATTTGAGACTTAAACGCAAAATCACGCAAGTAAGCTAAAATGAAGCTTAGAAACAAAACTACATCCCAATGAGCTTCTTTTCGATCCAAATGCATGAAAAAGACACCAAGAAGTTTCTAACGTTTTGCTTTCAAAAGATAGCTGTATTTGAGCCTTATAAGCGAATTCACGCATATAAGCTAAAATGAAGCTTAGAAACACAACTACATCCCAATTTGCTTCTTTTCGGTCCAAATGCATGAAAAACACACCAAGAAGTTTCTAACGTGTTGCTTTCAAAAGATAGCTGTATTTGAGCCTTAAAAGCGAAATCACGCAAATAAGCTAAAATGAAGCTTAGAAACATAACTACATCCGAATGAGCTTCTTTTGGGTCCAAATGCATGAAAAACACACCAAGAAGTTTCTAACGTGTTGCTTTCAAAAGATAGCTGTATTTGAGCCTTAAAAGCGAAATCACGCATATAAGCTAAAATGAAGCTTAGAAACACAACTGCATCCGAATGAGCTTCTTTTGGGTCCAAATGCATGAAAAACACACCAAGAAGTTTCTAACGTGTTGCTTTCAAAAGATAGCTGTATTTGAGCCTTAAAAGCGAAATCACGCAAATAAGCTAATATGAAGCTTAGAAACACAACTAAATCCCAATGAGCTTCTTTTCGGTCCAAATGCATGAAAAACACACCAAGAAGTTTCTAACGTGTTGCTTTCAAAAGATAGCTGTATTTGAGCCTTAAAAGCGAAATCACGCATATAAGCTAAAATGAAGCTTAGAAACACAACTGCATCCGAATGAGCTTCTTTTGGGTCCAAATGCATGAAAAACACACCAAGAAGTTTCTAACGTGTTGCTTTCAAAAGATAGCTGTATTTGAGCCTTAAAAGCGAAATCACGCATATAAGCTAAAATGAAGCTTAGAAACACAACTACATCCCAATGAGCTTCTTTTGGGTCCAAATGCATGAAAAACACACCAAGAATTTTCTAACGTGTTGCTTTCAAAAGATAGCTGTATTTGAGCCTTAAAAGCGAAATCACGCAAATAAGCTAAAATGAAGCTTAGAAACACACCTGCATCCGAATGATCTTCTTTTGGGTCCAAATGCATGAAAAACACACCAAGAAGTTTCTAACGTGTTGCTTTCAAAAGATAGCTGTATTTGAGACTTAAACGCAAAATCACGCAAATAAGCTAAAATGAAGCTTAGAAACAAAACTACATCCCAATGAGCTTCTTTTCGATCCAAATGCATGAAAAAGACACCAAGAAGTTTCTAACGTTTTGCTTTCAAAAGATAGCTGTATTTGAGCCTTAAAAGCGAATTCACGCATATAAGCTAAAATGAAGCTTAGAAACACAACTACATCCCAATTTGCTTCTTTTGGGTCCAAATGCATGAAAAACACACCAAGAAGTTTCTAACGTGTTGCTTTCAAAAGATAGCTGTATTTGAGCCTTAAAAGCGAAATCACGCAAATAAGCTAAAATGAAGCTTAGAAACATAACTACATCCGAATGAGCTTCTTTTGGGTCCAAATGCATGAAAAACACACCAAGAAGTTTCTAACGTGTTGCTTTCAAAAGATAGCTGTATTTGAGCCTTAAAAGCGAAATCACGCATATAAGCTAAAATGAAGCTTAGAAACACAACTGCATACGAATTAGCTTCTTTTGGGTCCAAATGCATGAGAAACACACCAAGAAGTTTCTAACGTGTTGCTTTCAAAAGATAGCTGTATTTGAGCCTTAAAAGCGAAATCACGCAAATAAGCTAATATGAAGCTTAGAAACACAACTACATCCCAATGAGCTTTTTTTGGGTCCAAATGCATGAAAAACACACCAAGAAGTTTCTAACGTGTTGCTTTCAAAAGATAGCTGTATTTGAGCCTTAAAAGCGAAATCACGCATATAAGCTAAAATGAAGCTTAGAAACACAACTGCATACGAATGAGCTTCTTTTGGGTCCAAATGCATGAGAAACACACCAAGAAGTTTCTAACGTGTTGCTTTCAAAAGATAGCTGTATTTGAGCCTTAAAACCGAAATCACTCAAATAAGCTAAAATGAAGCTTAGAAACACAACTACATCCCAATGAGCTTCTTTTGGGTGCAAATGCATGAAAAACACACCAAGAAGTTTCTAACGTGTTGCTTTCATAAGATAGCTGTATTTGAGCCTTAAAAGCGAAATCACGAAAATAAGCTAAAATGAAGCTTAGAAACACAACTACATCCCAATGAGCTTCTTTTGGGTCCAAATGCATGAAAAACACACCAAGAAGTTTCTAACGTGTTGCTTTCATAAGATAGCTGTATTTGAGCCTTAAAAGCGAAATCACGCAAATAAGCTAATATGAAGCTTAGAAACACAACTGTATCCGAATGAGCTTCTTTTGGGTCCAAATGCATGAAAAACACACCAAGAAGTTTCTAACGTGTTGCTTTCAAAAGATAGCTGTATTTGAGCCTTAAAAGCGAAATCACGCAAATAAGCTAATATGAAGCTTAGAAACACAACTACATCCCAATGAGCTTCTTTTCGGTCCAAATGCATGAAAAACACACCAAGAAGTTTCTAACGTGTTGCTTTCAAAAGATAGCTGTATTTGAGCCTTAAACGCAAAATCACGCAAATAAGCTAAAATGAATCTTAGAAACACAACTACATCCCAATGAGCTTCTTTTCGGTCCAAATGCATGAAAAACACACCAAGAAGTTTCTAACGTGTTGCTTTCAAAAGATAGCTGTATTTGAGCCTTAAACGCAAAATCACGCAAATAAGCTAAAATGAAGCTTAGAAACAAAACTACATCCCAATGAGCTTCTTTTCGATCCAAATGCATGAAAAAGACACCAAGAAGTTTCTAACGTTTTGCTTTCAAAAGATAGCTGTATTTGAGCCTTATAAGCGAATTCACGCATATAAGCTAAAATGAAGCTTAGAAACACAACTACATCCCAATTTGCTTCTTTTCGGTCCAAATGCATGAAAAACACACCAAGAAGTTTCTAACGTGTTGCTTTCAAAAGATAGCTGTATTTGAGCCTTAAAAGCGAAATCACGCAAATAAGCTAAAATGAAGCTTAGAAACATAACTACATCCGAATGAGCTTCTTTTGGGTCCAAATGCATGAAAAACACACCAAGAAGTTTCTAACGTGTTGCTTTCAAAAGATAGCTGTATTTGAGCCTTAAAAGCGAAATCACGCATATAAGCTAAAATGAAGCTTAGAAACACAACTGCATTCGAATGAGCTTCTTTTGGGTCCAAATGCATGAAAAACACACCAAGAAGTTTCTAACGTGTTGCTTTCAAAAGATAGCTGTATTTGAGCCTTAAAAGCGAAATCACGCATATAAGCTAAAATGAAGCTTAGAAACACAACTGCATCCGAATGAGCTTCTTTTGGGTCCAAATGCATGAAAAACACACCAAGAAGTTTCTAACGTGTTGCTTTCAAAAGATAGCTGTATTTGAGCCTTAAAAGCGAAATCACGCAAATAAGCTAATATGAAGCTTAGAAACACAACTACATCCCAATGAGCTTTTTTTGGGTCCAAATGCATGAAAAACACACCAAGAAGTTTCTAACGTGTTGCTTTCAAAAGATAGCTGTATTTGAGCCTTAAAACCGAAATCACTCAAATAAGCTAAAATGAAGCTTAGAAACACAACTACATCCCAATGAGCTTCTTTTGGGACCAAATGCATGAAAAACACACCAAGAAGTTTCTAACGTGTTGCTTTCAAAAGATAGCTGTATTTGAGCCTTAAAAGCGAAATCACGCAAATAAGCTAAAATGAAGCTTAGAAACATAACTACATCCGAATGAGCTTCTTTTGGGTCCAAATGCATGAAAAACACACCAAGAAGTTTCTAACGTGTTGCTTTCAAAAGATAGCTGTATTTGAGCCTTAAAAGCGAAATCACGCATATAAGCTAAAATGAAGCTTAGAAACACAACTGCATCCGAATGAGCTTCTTTTGGGTCCAAATGCATGAAAAACACACCAAGAAGTTTCTAACGTGTTGCTTTCAAAAGATAGCTGTATTTGAGCCTTAAAAGCGAAATCACGCAAATAAGCTAAAATGAAGCTTAGAAACAAAACTACATCCCAATGAGCTTCTTTTCGATCCAAATGCATGAAAAAGACACCAATAAGTTTCTAACGTTTTGCTTTCAAAAGATAGCTGTATTTGAGCCTTAAAAGCGAAATCACGCATATAAGCTAAAATGAAGCTTAGAAACACAACTACATCCCAATTTGCTTCTTTTCGGTCCAAATGCATGAAAAACACACCAAGAAGTTTCTAACGTGTTCCTTTCAAAAGATAGCTGTATTTGAGCCTTAAAAGCGAAATCACGCAAATAAGCTAAAATGAAGCTTAGAAACATAACTACATCCGAATGAGCTTCTTTTAGGTCCAAATGCATGAAAAACACACCAAGAAGTTTCTAACGTGTTGCTTTCAAAAGATAGCTGTATTTGAGCCTTAAAAGCGAAATCACGCATGTAAGCTAAAATGAAGCTTAGAAACACAACTGCATTCGAATGAGCTTCTTTTGGGTCCAAATGCATGAAAAACACACCAAGAAGTTTCTAACGTGTTGCTTTCAAAAGATAGCTGTATTTGAGCCTTAAAAGCGAAATCACGCATATAAGCTAAAATGAAGCTTAGAAACACAACTGCATACGAATGAGCTTCTTTTGGGTCCAAATGCATGAGAAACACACCAAGAAGTTTCTAACGTGTTGCTTTCATAAGATAGCTGTATTTGAGCCTTAAAAGCGAAATCACGCAAATAAGCTAATATGAAGCTTAGAAACACAACTACATCCCAATGAGCTTCTTTTCGGTCCAAATGCATGAAAAACACACCAAGAAGTTTCTAACGTGTTGCTTTCAAAAGATAGCTGTATTTGAGCCTTAAACGCAAAATCACGCAAATAAGCTAAAATGAAGCTTAGAAACACAACTACATCCCAATGAGCTTCTTTTGGGTCCAAATGCATGAAAAACACACCAAGAAGTTTCAAACTTGTTGCTTTCAAAAGATAGCTGTATTTGAGCCTTAAAAGCGAAATCACGTATATAAGCTAAAATGAAGCTTAGAAACACAACTGCATCCGAATGAGCTTCTTTTGGGTCCAAATGCATGAAAAACACACCAAGAAGTTTCTAACGTGTTGCTTTCAAAAGATAGCTGTATTTGAGCCTTAAAAGCGAAATCACGCATATAAGCTAAAATGAAGCTTAGAAACACAACTGCATCCGAATTAGCTTCTTTTGGGTCCAAATGCATGAAAAACACACCAAGAAGTTTCTAACGTGTTGCTTTCAAAAGATAGCTGTATTTGAGCCTTAAAAGCGAAATCACGCATATAAGCTAAAATGAAGCTTAGAAACACAACTACATCCCAATGACCTTCTTTTGGGTCCAAATGCATGAAAAACACACCAAGAAGTTTCTAACGTGTTGCTTTCAAAAGATAGCTGTATTTGAGCCTTAAAAGCGAAATCACGCAAATAAGCTAAAATGAAGCTTAGAAACACAACTACATCCCAATGAGCTTCTTTTCGATCCAAATGCATGAAAAAGACACCAAGAAGTTTCTAACGTTTTGCTTTCAAAAGATAGCTGTATTTGAGCCTTATAAGCGAATTCACGCATATAAGCTAAAATGAAGCTTAGAAACACAACTACATCCCAATTTGCTTCTTTTCGGTCCAAATGCATGAAAAACACACCAAGAAGTTTCTAACGTGTTGCTTTCAAAAGATAGCTGTATTTGAGCCTTAAAAGCGAAATCACGCAAATAAGCTAAAATGAAGCTTAGAAACATAACTACATCCGAATGAGCTTCTTTTGGGTCCAAATGCATGAAAAACACACCAAGAAGTTTCTAACGTGTTGCTTTCAAAAGATAGCTGTATTTGAGCCTTAAAAGCGAAATCACGCATATAAGCTAAAATGAAGCTTAGAAACACAACTGCATCCGAATGAGCTTCTTTTGGGTCCAAATGCATGAAAAACACACCAAGAAGTTTCTAACGTGTTGCTTTCAAAAGATAGCTGTATTTGAGCCTTAAAAGCGAAATCACGCAAATAAGCTAATATGAAGCTTAGAAACACAACTACATCCCAATGAGCTTCTTTTGGGTCCAAATTCATGAAAAACACACCAAGAAGTTTCTAACGTGTTGCTTTCATAAGATAGCTGTATTTGAGCCTTAAAAGCGAAATCACGCAAATAAGCTAATATGAAGCTTAGAAACACAACTACATCCCAATGAGCTTCTTTTCGGTCCAAATGCATGAAAAACACACCAAGAAGTTTCTAACGTGTTGCTTTCATAAGATAGCTGTATTTGAGCCTTAAACGCAAAATCACGCAAATAAGCTAAAATGAAGCTTAGAAACACAACTACATCCCAATGAGCTTCTTTTGGGTCCAAATGCATGAAAAACACACCAAGAAGTTTCAAACTTGTTGCTTTCAAAAGATAGCTGTATTTGAGCCTTAAAAGCGAAATCACGTATATAAGCTAAAATGAAGCTTAGAAACACAACTGCATCCGAATGAGCTTCTTTTGGGTCCAAATGCATGAAAAACACACCAAGAAGTTTCTAACGTGTTGCTTTCAAAAGATAGCTGTATTTGAGCCTTAAAACCGAAATCACTCAAATAAGCTAAAATGAAGCTTAGAAACACAACTACATCCCAATGAGCTTCTTTTGGGTCCAAATGCATGAAAAACACACCAAGAAGTTTCTAACGTGTTGCTTTCAAAAGATAGCTGTATTTGAGCCTTAAAAGCGAAATCACGCAAATAAGCTAAAATGAAGCTTAGAAACACAACTACATCCCCATGAGCTTCTTTTGGGTCCAAATGCATGAAAAACACACCAAGAAGTTTCTAACGTGTTGCTTTCAAAAGATAGCTGTATTTGAGACTTAAACGCAAAATCACGCAAGTAAGCTAAAATGAAGCTTAGAAACAAAACTACATCCCAATGAGCTTCTTTTCGATCCAAATGCATGAAAAAGACACCAAGAAGTTTCTAACGTTTTGCTTTCAAAAGATAGCTGTATTTGAGCCTTATAAGCGAATTCACGCATATAAGCTAAAATGAAGCTTAGAAACACAACTACATCCCAATTTGCTTCTTTTCGGTCCAAATGCATGAAAAACACACCAAGAAGTTTCTAACGTGTTGCTTTCAAAAGATAGCTGTATTTGAGCCTTAAAAGCGAAATCACGCAAATAAGCTAAAATGAAGCTTAGAAACATAACTACATCCGAATGAGCTTCTTTTGGGTCCAAATGCATGAAAAACACACCAAGAAGTTTCTAACGTGTTGCTTTCAAAAGATAGCTGTATTTGAGCCTTAAAAGCGAAATCACGCATATAAGCTAAAATGAAGCTTAGAAACACAACTGCATCCGAATGAGCTTCTTTTGGGTCCAAATGCATGAAAAACACACCAAGAAGTTTCTAACGTGTTGCTTTCAAAAGATAGCTGTATTTGAGCCTTAAAAGCGAAATCACGCAAATAAGCTAATATGAAGCTTAGAAACACAACTACATCCCAATGAGCTTCTTTTCGGTCCAAATGCATGAAAAACACACCAAGAAGTTTCTAACGTGTTGCTTTCAAAAGATAGCTGTATTTGAGCCTTAAAAGCGAAATCACGCATATAAGCTAAAATGAAGCTTAGAAACACAACTGCATCCGAATGAGCTTCTTTTGGGTCCAAATGCATGAAAAACACACCAAGAAGTTTCTAACGTGTTGCTTTCAAAAGATAGCTGTATTTGAGCCTTAAAAGCGAAATCACGCATATAAGCTAAAATGAAGCTTAGAAACACAACTACATCCCAATGAGCTTCTTTTGGGTCCAAATGCATGAAAAACACACCAAGAATTTTCTAACGTGTTGCTTTCAAAAGATAGCTGTATTTGAGCCTTAAAAGCGAAATCACGCAAATAAGCTAAAATGAAGCTTAGAAACACACCTGCATCCGAATGATCTTCTTTTGGGTCCAAATGCATGAAAAACACACCAAGAAGTTTCTAACGTGTTGCTTTCAAAAGATAGCTGTATTTGAGACTTAAACGCAAAATCACGCAAATAAGCTAAAATGAAGCTTAGAAACAAAACTACATCCCAATGAGCTTCTTTTCGATCCAAATGCATGAAAAAGACACCAAGAAGTTTCTAACGTTTTGCTTTCAAAAGATAGCTGTATTTGAGCCTTAAAAGCGAATTCACGCATATAAGCTAAAATGAAGCTTAGAAACACAACTACATCCCAATTTGCTTCTTTTGGGTCCAAATGCATGAAAAACACACCAAGAAGTTTCTAACGTGTTGCTTTCAAAAGATAGCTGTATTTGAGCCTTAAAAGCGAAATCACGCAAATAAGCTAAAATGAAGCTTAGAAACATAACTACATCCGAATGAGCTTCTTTTGGGTCCAAATGCATGAAAAACACACCAAGAAGTTTCTAACGTGTTGCTTTCAAAAGATAGCTGTATTTGAGCCTTAAAACCGAAATCACTCAAATAAGCTAAAATGAAGCTTAGAAACACAACTACATCCCAATGAGCTTCTTTTGGGTGCAAATGCATGAAAAACACACCAAGAAGTTTCTAACGTGTTGCTTTCATAAGATAGCTGTATTTGAGCCTTAAAAGCGAAATCACGAAAATAAGCTAAAATGAAGCTTAGAAACACAACTACATCCCAATGAGCTTCTTTTGGGTCCAAATGCATGAAAAACACACCAAGAAGTTTCTAACGTGTTGCTTTCATAAGATAGCTGTATTTGAGCCTTAAAAGCGAAATCACGCAAATAAGCTAATATGAAGCTTAGAAACACAACTGTATCCGAATGAGCTTCTTTTGGGTCCAAATGCATGAAAAACACACCAAGAAGTTTCTAACGTGTTGCTTTCAAAAGATAGCTGTATTTGAGCCTTAAAAGCGAAATCACGCAAATAAGCTAATATGAAGCTTAGAAACACAACTACATCCCAATGAGCTTCTTTTCGGTCCAAATGCATGAAAAACACACCAAGAAGTTTCTAACGTGTTGCTTTCAAAAGATAGCTGTATTTGAGCCTTAAACGCAAAATCACGCAAATAAGCTAAAATGAATCTTAGAAACACAACTACATCCCAATGAGCTTCTTTTCGGTCCAAATGCATGAAAAACACACCAAGAAGTTTCTAACGTGTTGCTTTCAAAAGATAGCTGTATTTGAGCCTTAAACGCAAAATCACGCAAATAAGCTAAAATGAAGCTTAGAAACAAAACTACATCCCAATGAGCTTCTTTTCGATCCAAATGCATGAAAAAGACACCAAGAAGTTTCTAACGTTTTGCTTTCAAAAGATAGCTGTATTTGAGCCTTAAAAGCGAATTCACGCATATAAGCTAAAATGAAGCTTAGAAACACAACTACATCCCAATTTGCTTCTTTTCGGTCCAAATGCATGAAAAACACACCAAGAAGTTTCTAACGTGTTGCTTTCAAAAGATAGCTGTATTTGAGCCTTAAAAGCGAAATCACGCAAATAAGCTAAAATGAAGCTTAGAAACATAACTACATCCGAATGAGCTTCTTTTGGGTCCAAATGCATGAAAAACACACCAAGAAGTTTCTAACGTGTTGCTTTCAAAAGATAGCTGTATTTGAGCCTTAAAAGCGAAATCACGCATATAAGCTAAAATGAAGCTTAGAAACACAACTGCATTCGAATGAGCTTCTTTTGGGTCCAAATGCATGAAAAACACACCAAGAAGTTTCTAACGTGTTGCTTTCAAAAGATAGCTGTATTTGAGCCTTAAAAGCGAAATCACGCATATAAGCTAAAATGAAGCTTAGAAACACAACTGCATCCGAATGAGCTTCTTTTGGGTCCAAATGCATGAAAAACACACCAAGAAGTTTCTAACGTGTTGCTTTCAAAAGATAGCTGTATTTGAGCCTTAAAAGCGAAATCACGCAAATAAGCTAAAATGAAGCTTAGAAACACAACTACATCCCCATGAGCTTCTTTTGGGTCCAAATGCATGAAAAACACACCAAGAAGTTTCTAACGTGTTGCTTTCAAAAGATAGCTGTATTTGAGACTTAAACGCAAAATCACGCAAATAAGCTAAAATGAAGCTTAGAAACAAAACTACATCCCAATGAGCTTCTTTTCGATCCAAATGCATGAAAAAGACACCAAGAAGTTTCTAACGTTTTGCTTTCAAAAGATAGCTGTATTTGAGCCTTATAAGCGAATTCACGCATATAAGCTAAAATGAAGCTTAGAAACACAACTACATCCCAATTTGCTTCTTTTCGGTCCAAATGCATGAAAAACACACCAAGAAGTTTCTAACGTGTTGCTTTCAAAAGATAGCTGTATTTGAGCCTTAAAAGCGAAATCACGCAAATAAGCTAAAATGAAGCTTAGAAACATAACTACATCCGAATGAGCTTCTTTTGGGTCCAAATGCATGAAAAACACACCAAGAAGTTTCTAACGTGTTGCTTTCAAAAGATAGCTGTATTTGAGCCTTAAAAGCGAAATCACGCATATAAGCTAAAATGAAGCTTAGAAACACAACTGCATCCGAATGAGCTTCTTTTGGGTCCAAATGCATGAAAAACACACCAAGAAGTTTCTAACGTGTTGCTTTCAAAAGATAGCTGTATTTGAGCCTTAAAAGCGAAATCACGCAAATAAGCTAATATGAAGCTTAGAAACACAACTACATCCCAATGAGCTTCTTTTGGGTCCAAATGCATGAAAAACACACCAAGAAGTTTCTAACGTGTTGCTTTCATAAGATAGCTGTATTTGAACACCAAGAAGTTTCTAACGTGTTGCTTTCAAAAGATAGTTGTATTTGAGCCTTAAAAGCGAAATCACGCAAATAAGCTAAAATGAAGCTTAGAAACACAACTACATCCCAATGAGCTTTTTTTGGGTCCAAATGCATGAAAAACACACCAAGAAGTTTCTAACGTGTTGCTTTCAAAAGATAGCTGTATTTGAGCCTTAAAACCGAAATCACTCAAATAAGCTAAAATGAAGCTTAGAAACACAACTACATCCCAATGAGCTTCTTTTGGGTCCAAATGCATGAAAAACACACCAAGAAGTTTCTAACGTGTTGCTTTCAAAAGATAGCTGTATTTGAGCCTTAAAAGCGAAATCACGCATATAAGCTAAAATGAAGCTTAAAAAAAAACTGCTTCCGAATGAGCTTCTTTTGGGTCCAAATGCATGAAAAACACACCAAGAAGTTTCTAACGTGTTGCTTTCAAAAGATAGCTGTATTTGAGCCTTAAAAGCGAAATCACGCATATAAGCTAAAATGAAGCTTAGAAACACAACTACATCCCAATGACCTTCTTTTGGGTCCAAATGCATGAAAAACACACCAAGAAGTTTCTAACGTGTTGCTTTCAAAAGATAGCTGTATTTGAGCCTTAAAAGCGAAATCACGCAAATAAGCTAAAATGAAGCTTAGAAACACAACTACATCCCCATGAGCTTCTTTTGGGTCCAAATGCATGAAAAACACACCAAGAAGTTTCTAACGTGTTGCTTTCAAAAGATAGCTGTATTTGAGACTTAAACGCAAAATCACGCAAATAAGCTAAAATGAAGCTTAGAAACAAAACTACATCCCAATGAGCTTCTTTTCGATCCAAATGCATGAAAAAGACACCAAGAAGTTTCTAACGTTTTGCTTTCAAAAGATAGCTGTATTTGAGCCTTATAAGCGAATTCACGCATATAAGCTAAAATGAAGCTTAGAAACACAACTACATCCCAATTTGCTTCTTTTCGGTCCAAATGCATGAAAAACACACCAAGAAGTTTCTAACGTGTTGCTTTCAAAAGATAGCTGTATTTGAGCCTTAAAAGCGAAATCACGCAAATAAGCTAAAATGAAGCTTAGAAACATAACTACATCCGAATGAGCTTCTTTTGGGTCCAAATGCATGAAAAACACACCAAGAAGTTTCTAACGTGTTGCTTTCAAAAGATAGCTGTATTTGAGCCTTAAAAGCGAAATCACGCATATAAGCTAAAATGAAGCTTAGAAACACAACTGCATCCGAATGAGCTTCTTTTGGGTCCAAATGCATGAAAAACACACCAAGAAGTTTCTAACGTGTTGCTTTCAAAAGATAGCTGTATTTGAGCCTTAAAAGCGAAATCACGCAAATAAGCTAATATGAAGCTTAGAAACACAACTACATCCCAATGAGCTTCTTTTGGGTCCAAATGCATGAAAAACACACCAAGAAGTTTCTAACGTGTTGCTTTCATAAGATAGCTGTATTTGAACACCAAGAAGTTTCTAACGTGTTGCTTTCAAAAGATAGTTGTATTTGAGCCTTAAAAGCGAAATCACGCAAATAAGCTAAAATGAAGCTTAGAAACACAACTACATCCCAATGAGCTTTTTTTGGGTCCAAATGCATGAAAAACACACCAAGAAGTTTCTAACGTGTTGCTTTCAAAAGATAGCTGTATTTGAGCCTTAAAACCGAAATCACTCAAATAAGCTAAAATGAAGCTTAGAAACACAACTACATCCCAATGAGCTTCTTTTGGGTCCAAATGCATGAAAAACACACCAAGAAGTTTCTAACGTGTTGCTTTCAAAAGATAGCTGTATTTGAGCCTTAAAAGCGAAATCACGCAAATAAGCTAAAATGAAGCTTAGAAACATAACTACATCCGAATGAGCTTCTTTTGGGTCCAAATGCATGAAAAACACACCAAGAAGTTTCTAACGTGTTGCTTTCAAAAGATAGCTGTATTTGAGCCTTAAAAGCGAAATCACGCATATAAGCTAAAATGAAGCTTAGAAACACAACTGCATCCGAATGAGCTTCTTTTGGGTCCAAATGCATGAAAAACACACCAAGAAGTTTCTAACGTGTTGCTTTCAAAAGATAGCTGTATTTGAGCCTTAAAAGCGAAATCACGCAAATAAGCTAAAATGAAGCTTAGAAACACAACTACATCCCAATGAGCTTCTTTTGGGTCCAAATGCATGAAAAACACACCAAGAAGTTTCTAACGTGTTGCTTTCAAAAGATAGCTGTATTTGAGCCTTAAAAGCAAAATCACGCAAATAAGCTAAATTGAAGCTTAGAAACATAACTAAATCCGAATGAGCTTCTTTTGGGTCCAAATGCATGAAAAACACAGCAAGAAGTTTCTAACGTGTTGCTTTCATAAGATAGCTGTATTTGAGCCTTAAAAGCGAAATCACGCAAATAAGCTAAAATGAATCTTAGAAACACAACTACATCCCAATGAGCTTCTTTTGGGTCCAAATGCATGAAAAACACACCAAGAAGTTTCTAACGTGTTGCTTTCAAAAGATAGCTGTATTTGAGCCTTAAAACCGAAATCACTCAAATAAGCTAAAATGAAGCTTAGAAACACAACTACATCCCAATGAGCTTCTTTTGGGTGCAAATGCATGAAAAACACACCAAGAAGTTTCTAACGTGTTGCTTTCATAAGATAGCTGTATTTGAGCCTTAAAAGCGAAATCACGAAAATAAGCTAAAATGAAGCTTAGAAACACAACTACATCCCAATGAGCTTCTTTTGGGTCCAAATGCATGAAAAACACACCAAGAAGTTTCTAACGTGTTGCTTTCAAAAGATAGCTGTATTTGAGCCTTAAAAGCGAAATCACGCAAATAAGCTAAAATGAAGCTTAGAAACATAACTACATCCGAATGAGCTTCTTTTGGGTCCAAATGCATGAAAAACACACCAAGAAGTTTCTAACGTGTTGCTTTCAAAAGATAGCTGTATTTGAGCCTTAAAAGCGAAATCACGCATATAAGCTAAAATGAAGCTTAGAAACACAACTGCATCCGAATGAGCTTCTTTTGGGTCCAAATGCATGAAAAACACACCAAGAAGTTTCTAACGTGTTGCTTTCAAAAGATAGCTGTATTTGAGCCTTAAAAGCGAAATCACGCAAATAAGCTAATATGAAGCTTAGAAACACAACTACATCCCAATGAGCTTCTTTTGGGTCCAAATGCATGAAAAACACACCAAGAAGTTTCTAACGTGTTGCTTTCATAAGATAGCTGTATTTGAACACCAAGAAGTTTCTAACGTGTTGCTTTCAAAAGATAGTTGTATTTGAGCCTTAAAAGCGAAATCACGCAAATAAGCTAAAATGAAGCTTAGAAACACAACTACATCCCAATGAGCTTTTTTTGGGTCCAAATGCATGAAAAACACACCAAGAAGTTTCTAACGTGTTGCTTTCAAAAGATAGCTGTATTTGAGCCTTAAAACCGAAATCACTCAAATAAGCTAAAATGAAGCTTAGAAACACAACTACATCCCAATGAGCTTCTTTTGGGTCCAAATGCATGAAAAACACACCAAGAAGTTTCTAACGTGTTGCTTTCAAAAGATAGCTGTATTTGAGCCTTAAAAGCGAAATCACGCAAATAAGCTAAAATGAAGCTTAGAAACATAACTACATCCGAATGAGCTTCTTTTGGGTCCAAATGCATGAAAAACACACCAAGAAGTTTCTAACGTGTTGCTTTCAAAAGATAGCTGTATTTGAGCCTTAAAAGCGAAATCACGCATATAAGCTAAAATGAAGCTTAGAAACACAACTGCATCCGAATGAGCTTCTTTTGGGTCCAAATGCATGAAAAACACACCAAGAAGTTTCTAACGTGTTGCTTTCAAAAGATAGCTGTATTTGAGCCTTAAAAGCGAAATCACGCAAATAAGCTAAAATGAAGCTTAGAAACACAACTACATCCCAATGAGCTTCTTTTGGGTCCAAATGCATGAAAAACACACCAAGAAGTTTCTAACGTGTTGCTTTCAAAAGATAGCTGTATTTGAGCCTTAAAAGCAAAATCACGCAAATAAGCTAAATTGAAGCTTAGAAACATAACTAAATCCGAATGAGCTTCTTTTGGGTCCAAATGCATGAAAAACACAGCAAGAAGTTTCTAACGTGTTGCTTTCATAAGATAGCTGTATTTGAGCCTTAAAAGCGAAATCACGCAAATAAGCTAAAATGAAGCTTAGAAACACAACTACATCCCAATGAGCTTCTTTTGGGTCCAAATGCATGAAAAACACACCAAGAAGTTTCTAACGTGTTGCTTTCATAAGATAGCTGTATTTGAACACCAAGAAGTTTCTAACGTGTTGCTTTCAAAAGATAGTTGTATTTGAGCCTTAAAAGCGAAATCACGCAAATAAGCTAATATGAAGCTTAGAAACACAACTACATCCCAATGAGCTTTTTTTGGGTCCAAATGCATGAAAAACACACCAAGAAGTTTCTAACGTGTTGCTTTCAAAAGATAGCTGTATTTGAGCCTTAAAACCGAAATCACTCAAATAAGCTAAAATGAAGCTTAGAAACACAACTACATCCCAATGAGCTTCTTTTGGGTCCAAATGCATGAAAAACACACCAAGAAGTTTCTAACGTGTTGCTTTCAAAAGATAGCTGTATTTGAGCCTTAAAAGCGAAATCACGCAAATAAGCTAAAATGAAGCTTAGAAACATAACTACATCCGAATGAGCTTCTTTTGGGTCCAAATGCATGAAAAACACACCAAGAAGTTTCTAACGTGTTGCTTTCAAAAGATAGTTGTATTTGAGCCTTAAAAGCGAAATCACGCAAATAAGCTAATATGAAGCTTAGAAACACAACTACATCCCAATGAGCTTTTTTTGGGTCCAAATGCATGAAAAACACACCAAGAAGTTTCTAACGTGTTGCTTTCAAAAGATAGCTGTATTTGAGCCTTAAAACCGAAATCACTCAAATAAGCTAAAATGAAGCTTAGAAACACAACTACATCCCAATGAGCTTCTTTTGGGACCAAATGCATGAAAAACACACCAAGAAGTTTCTAACGTGTTGCTTTCAAAAGATAGCTGTATTTGAGCCTTAAAAGCGAAATCACGCAAATAAGCTAAAATGAAGCTTAGAAACATAACTACATCCGAATGAGCTTCTTTTGGGTCCAAATGCATGAAAAACACACCAAGAAGTTTCTAACGTGTTGCTTTCAAAAGATAGCTGTATTTGAGCCTTAAAAGCGAAATCACGCATATAAGCTAAAATGAAGCTTAGAAACACAACTGCATCCGAATGAGCTTCTTTTGGGTCCAAATGCATGAAAAACACACCAAGAAGTTTCTAACGTGTTGCTTTCAAAAGATAGCTGTATTTGAGCCTTAAAAGCGAAATCACGCAAATAAGCTAAAATGAAGCTTAGAAACAAAACTACATCCCAATGAGCTTCTTTTCGATCCAAATGCATGAAAAAGACACCAATAAGTTTCTAACGTTTTGCTTTCAAAAGATAGCTGTATTTGAGCCTTAAAAGCGAAATCACGCATATAAGCTAAAATGAAGCTTAGAAACACAACTACATCCCAATTTGCTTCTTTTCGGTCCAAATGCATGAAAAACACACCAAGAAGTTTCTAACGTGTTCCTTTCAAAAGATAGCTGTATTTGAGCCTTAAAAGCGAAATCACGCAAATAAGCTAAAATGAAGCTTAGAAACATAACTACATCCGAATGAGCTTCTTTTAGGTCCAAATGCATGAAAAACACACCAAGAAGTTTCTAACGTGTTGCTTTCAAAAGATAGCTGTATTTGAGCCTTAAAAGCGAAATCACGCATATAAGCTAAAATGAAGCTTAGAAACACAACTGCATTCGAATGAGCTTCTTTTGGGTCCAAATGCATGAAAAACACACCAAGAAGTTTCTAACGTGTTGCTTTCAAAAGATAGCTGTATTTGAGCCTTAAATGCGAAATCACGCATATAAGCTAAAATGAAGCTTAGAAACACAACTGCATTCGAATGAGCTTCTTTTGGGTCCAAATGCATGAAAAACACACCAAGAAGTTTCTAACGTGTTGCTTTCAAAAGATAGCTGTATTTGAGCCTTAAAAGCGAAATCACGCATATAAGCTAAAATGAAGCTTAGAAACACAACTGCATACGAATGAGCTTCTTTTGGGTCCAAATGCATGAGAAACACACCAAGAAGTTTCTAACGTGTTGCTTTCATAAGATAGCTGTATTTGAGCCTTAAAAGCGAAATCACGCAAATAAGCTAATATGAAGCTTAGAAACACAACTACATCCCAATGAGCTTCTTTTCGGTCCAAATGCATGAAAAACACACCAAGAAGTTTCTAACGTGTTGCTTTCAAAAGATAGCTGTATTTGAGCCTTAAACGCAAAGTCACGCAAATAAGCTAAAATGAAGCTTAGAAACACAACTACATCCCAATGAGCTTCTTTTGGGTCCAAATGCATGAAAAACACACCAAGAAGTTTCAAACTTGTTGCTTTCAAAAGATAGCTGTATTTGAGCCTTAAAAGCGAAATCACGTATATAAGCTAAAATGAAGCTTAGAAACACAACTGCATCCGAATGAGCTTCTTTTGGGTCCAAATGCATGAAAAACACACCAAGAAGTTTCTAACGTGTTGCTTTCAAAAGATAGCTGTATTTGAGCCTTAAAAGCGAAATCACGCATATAAGCTAAAATGAAGCTTAGAAACACAACTGCATCCGAATTAGCTTCTTTTGGGTCCAAATGCATGAAAAACACACCAAGAAGTTTCTAACGTGTTGCTTTCAAAAGATAGCTGTATTTGAGCCTTAAAAGCGAAATCACGCATATAAGCTAAAATGAAGCTTAGAAACACAACTACATCCCAATGACCTTCTTTTGGGTCCAAATGCATGAAAAACACACCAAGAAGTTTCTAACGTGTTGCTTTCAAAAGATAGCTGTATTTGAGCCTTAAAAGCGAAATCACGCAAATAAGCTAAAATGAAGCTTAGAAACACAACTACATCCCAATGAGCTTCTTTTCGATCCAAATGCATGAAAAAGACACCAAGAAGTTTCTAACGTTTTGCTTTCAAAAGATAGCTGTATTTGAGCCTTATAAGCGAATTCACGCATATAAGCTAAAATGAAGCTTAGAAACACAACTACATCCCAATTTGCTTCTTTTCGGTCCAAATGCATGAAAAACACACCAAGAAGTTTCTAACGTGTTGCTTTCAAAAGATAGCTGTATTTGAGCCTTAAAAGCGAAATCACGCAAATAAGCTAAAATGAAGCTTAGAAACATAACTACATCCGAATGAGCTTCTTTTGGGTCCAAATGCATGAAAAACACACCAAGAAGTTTCTAACGTGTTGCTTTCAAAAGATAGCTGTATTTGAGCCTTAAAAGCGAAATCACGCATATAAGCTAAAATGAAGCTTAGAAACACAACTGCATCCGAATGAGCTTCTTTTGGGTCCAAATGCATGAAAAACACACCAAGAAGTTTCTAACGTGTTGCTTTCAAAAGATAGCTGTATTTGAGCCTTAAAAGCGAAATCACGCAAATAAGCTAATATGAAGCTTAGAAACACAACTACATCCCAATGAGCTTCTTTTGGGTCCAAATTCATGAAAAACACACCAAGAAGTTTCTAACGTGTTGCTTTCATAAGATAGCTGTATTTGAGCCTTAAAAGCGAAATCACGCAAATAAGCTAATATGAAGCTTAGAAACACAACTACATCCCAATGAGCTTCTTTTCGGTCCAAATGCATGAAAAACACACCAAGAAGTTTCTAACGTGTTGCTTTCAAAAGATAGCTGTATTTGAGCCTTAAACGCAAAATCACGCAAATAAGCTAAAATGAAGCTTAGAAACACAACTACATCCCAATGAGCTTCTTTTGGGTCCAAATGCATGAAAAACACACCAAGAAGTTTCAAACTTGTTGCTTTCAAAAGATAGCTGTATTTGAGCCTTAAAAGCGAAATCACGTATATAAGCTAAAATGAAGCTTAGAAACACAACTGCATCCGAATGAGCTTCTTTTGGGTCCAAATGCATGAAAAACACACCAAGAAGTTTCTAACGTGTTGCTTTCAAAAGATAGCTGTATTTGAGCCTTAAAACCGAAATCACTCAAATAAGCTAAAATGAAGCTTAGAAACACAACTACATCCCAATGAGCTTCTTTTGGGTCCAAATGCATGAAAAACACACCAAGAAGTTTCTAACGTGTTGCTTTCAAAAGATAGCTGTATTTGAGCCTTAAAAGCGAAATCACGCAAATAAGCTAAAATGAAGCTTAGAAACACAACTACATCCCCATGAGCTTCTTTTGGGTCCAAATGCATGAAAAACACACCAAGAAGTTTCTAACGTGTTGCTTTCAAAAGATAGCTGTATTTGAGACTTAAACGCAAAATCACGCAAGTAAGCTAAAATGAAGCTTAGAAACAAAACTACATCCCAATGAGCTTCTTTTCGATCCAAATGCATGAAAAAGACACCAAGAAGTTTCTAACGTTTTGCTTTCAAAAGATAGCTGTATTTGAGCCTTATAAGCGAATTCACGCATATAAGCTAAAATGAAGCTTAGAAACACAACTACATCCCAATTTGCTTCTTTTCGGTCCAAATGCATGAAAAACACACCAAGAAGTTTCTAACGTGTTGCTTTCAAAAGATAGCTGTATTTGAGCCTTAAAAGCGAAATCACGCAAATAAGCTAAAATGAAGCTTAGAAACATAACTACATCCGAATGAGCTTCTTTTGGGTCCAAATGCATGAAAAACACACCAAGAAGTTTCTAACGTGTTGCTTTCAAAAGATAGCTGTATTTGAGCCTTAAAAGCGAAATCACGCATATAAGCTAAAATGAAGCTTAGAAACACAACTGCATCCGAATGAGCTTCTTTTGGGTCCAAATGCATGAAAAACACACCAAGAAGTTTCTAACGTGTTGCTTTCAAAAGATAGCTGTATTTGAGCCTTAAAAGCGAAATCACGCAAATAAGCTAATATGAAGCTTAGAAACACAACTACATCCCAATGAGCTTCTTTTCGGTCCAAATGCATGAAAAACACACCAAGAAGTTTCTAACGTGTTGCTTTCAAAAGATAGCTGTATTTGAGCCTTAAAAGCGAAATCACGCATATAAGCTAAAATGAAGCTTAGAAACACAACTGCATCCGAATGAGCTTCTTTTGGGTCCAAATGCATGAAAAACACACCAAGAAGTTTCTAACGTGTTGCTTTCAAAAGATAGCTGTATTTGAGCCTTAAAAGCGAAATCACGCATATAAGCTAAAATGAAGCTTAGAAACACAACTACATCCCAATGAGCTTCTTTTGGGTCCAAATGCATGAAAAACACACCAAGAATTTTCTAACGTGTTGCTTTCAAAAGATAGCTGTATTTGAGCCTTAAAAGCGAAATCACGCAAATAAGCTAAAATGAAGCTTAGAAACACACCTGCATCCGAATGATCTTCTTTTGGGTCCAAATGCATGAAAAACACACCAAGAAGTTTCTAACGTGTTGCTTTCAAAAGATAGCTGTATTTGAGACTTAAACGCAAAATCACGCAAATAAGCTAAAATGAAGCTTAGAAACAAAACTACATCCCAATGAGCTTCTTTTCGATCGAAATGCATGAAAAAGACACCAAGAAGTTTCTAACGTTTTGCTTTCAAAAGATAGCTATATTTGAGCCTTAAAAGCGAATTCACGCATATAAGCTAAAATGAAGCTTAGAAACACAACTACATCCCAATTTGCTTCTTTTGGGTCCAAATGCATGAAAAACACACCAAGAAGTTTCTAACGTGTTGCTTTCAAAAGATAGCTGTATTTGAGCCTTAAAAGCGAAATCACGCAAATAAGCTAAAATGAAGCTTAGAAACATAACTACATCCGAATGAGCTTCTTTTGGGTCCAAATGCATGAAAAACACACCAAGAAGTTTCTAACGTGTTGCTTTCAAAAGATAGCTGTATTTGAGCCTTAAAAGCGAAATCACGCATATAAGCTAAAATGAAGCTTAGAAACACAACTGCATACGAATTAGCTTCTTTTGGGTCCAAATGCATGAGAAACACACCAAGAAGTTTCTAACGTGTTGCTTTCAAAAGATAGCTGTATTTGAGCCTTAAAAGCGAAATCACGCAAATAAGCTAATATGAAGCTTAGAAACACAACTACATCCCAATGAGCTTTTTTTGGGTCCAAATGCATGAAAAACACACCAAGAAGTTTCTAACGTGTTGCTTTCAAAAGATAGCTGTATTTGAGCCTTAAAAGCGAAATCACGCATATAAGCTAAAATGAAGCTTAGAAACACAACTGCATACGAATGAGCTTCTTTTGGGTCCAAATGCATGAGAAACACACCAAGAAGTTTCTAACGTGTTGCTTTCAAAAGATAGCTGTATTTGAGCCTTAAAACCGAAATCACTCAAATAAGCTAAAATGAAGCTTAGAAACACAACTACATCCCAATGAGCTTCTTTTGGGTGCAAATGCATGAAAAACACACCAAGAAGTTTCTAACGTGTTGCTTTCATAAGATAGCTGTATTTGAGCCTTAAAAGCGAAATCACGAAAATAAGCTAAAATGAAGCTTAGAAACACAACTACATCCCAATGAGCTTCTTTTGGGTCCAAATGCATGAAAAACACACCAAGAAGTTTCTAACGTGTTGCTTTCATAAGATAGCTGTATTTGAGCCTTAAAAGCGAAATCACGCAAATAAGCTAATATGAAGCTTAGAAACACAACTGTATCCGAATGAGCTTCTTTTGGGTCCAAATGCATGAAAAACACACCAAGAAGTTTCTAACGTGTTGCTTTCAAAAGATAGCTGTATTTGAGCCTTAAAAGCGAAATCACGCAAATAAGCTAATATGAAGCTTAGAAACACAACTACATCCCAATGAGCTTCTTTTCGGTCCAAATGCATGAAAAACACACCAAGAAGTTTCTAACGTGTTGCTTTCAAAAGATAGCTGTATTTGAGCCTTAAACGCAAAATCACGCAAATAAGCTAAAATGAATCTTAGAAACACAACTACATCCCAATGAGCTTCTTTTCGGTCCAAATGCATGAAAAACACACCAAGAAGTTTCTAACGTGTTGCTTTCAAAAGATAGCTGTATTTGAGCCTTAAACGCAAAATCACGCAAATAAGCTAAAATGAAGCTTAGAAACAAAACTACATCCCAATGAGCTTCTTTTCGATCCAAATGCATGAAAAAGACACCAAGAAGTTTCTAACGTTTTGCTTTCAAAAGATAGCTGTATTTGAGCCTTAAAAGCGAATTCACGCATATAAGCTAAAATGAAGCTTAGAAACACAACTACATCCCAATTTGCTTCTTTTCGGTCCAAATGCATGAAAAACACACCAAGAAGTTTCTAACGTGTTGCTTTCAAAAGATAGCTGTATTTGAGCCTTAAAAGCGAAATCACGCAAATAAGCTAAAATGAAGCTTAGAAACATAACTACATCCGAATGAGCTTCTTTTGGGTCCAAATGCATGAAAAACACACCAAGAAGTTTCTAACGTGTTGCTTTCAAAAGATAGCTGATTTGAGCCTTAAAAGCGAAATCACGCATATAAGCTAAAATGAAGCTTAGAAACACAACTGCATACGAATGAGCTTCTTTTGGGTCCAAATGCATGAGAAACACACCAAGAAGTTTCTAACGTGTTGCTTTCAAAAGATAGCTGTATTTGAGCCTTAAACGCGAAATCACGCAAATAAGCTAAAATGAAGCTTAGAAACACAACTACATCCCAATGAGCTTCTTTTGGGTCCAAATGCATGAAAAACACACCAAGAAGTTTCTAACGTGTTGCTTTCAAAAGATAGCTGTATTTGAGCCTTGAACGCAAAATCACGCAAATAAGCTAAAATGAAGCTTAGAAACACAACTACATCCCAATGAGCTTCTTTTGGGTCCAAATGCATGAAAAACACACCAAGAAGTTTCTAACGTGTTGCTTTCAAAAGATAGCTGTATTTGAGCCTTAAAAGCGAAATCACGCATATAAGCTAAAATGAAGCTTAGAAACACAACTGCATCCCAATCAGCTTCTTTTGGGTCCAAATGCATGAAAAACACACCAAGAAGTTTCTAACGTGTTGCTTTCAAAAGATAGCTGTATTTGAGCCTTAAAAGCGAAATCACGCATATAAGCTAAAATGAAGCTTAGAAACACAACTACATCCCAATGAGCTTCTTTTGGGTCCAAATGCATGAAAAACACACCAAGAAGTTTCTAACGTGTTGCTTTCAAAAGATAGCTGTATTTGAGCCTTAAACGCGAAATCACGCAAATAAGCTAAAATGAAGCTTAGAAACACAACTACATCCCAATGAGCTTCTTTTGGGTCCAAATGCATGAAAAACACACCAAGAAGTTTCTAACGTTTTGCTTTCAAAAGATAGCTGTATTTGAGCCTTAAAAGCGAAATCACGCAAATAAGCTAATATGAAGCTTAGAAACACAACTACATCCCAATGAGCTTCTTTACGGTCCAAATGCATGAAAAACACACCAAGAAGTTTCTAACGTGTTGCTTTCAAAAGATAGCTGTATTTGAGCCTTAAACGCAAAATCACGCAAATAAGCTAAAATGAAGCTTAGAAACACAACTACATCCCAATGAGCTTCTTTTGGGTCCAAATGCATGAAAAACACACCAAGAAGTTTCTAACGTGTTGCTTTCAAAAGATAGCTGTATTTGAGCCTTAAAAGCGAAATCACGCATATAAGCTAAAATGAAGCTTAGAAACACAACTGCATCCCAATGAGCTTCTTTTGGGTCCAAATGCATGAAAAACACACCAAGAAGTTTCTAACGTGTTGCTTTCAAAAGATAGCTGTATTTGAGCCTTAAAAGCAAAATCACGCAAATAAGCTAAAATGAAGCTTAGAAACACAACTGCATCCCAATGAGCTTCTTTTGGGTCCAAATGCATGAAAAACACACCAAGAAGTTTCTAACGTGTTGCTTTCAAAAGATAGCTGTATTTGAGCCTTAAAAGCAAAATCACGCAAATAAGCTAAAATGAAGCTGAGAAACACAACTACATCCCAATGAGCTTCTTTTGGGTCCAAATGCATGAAAAACACACCAAGAAGTTTCTAACGTTTTGCTGTCAAAAGATAGCTGTATATGAGCCTTAAAAGCGAAATCACGCATATAAGCTAAAATGAAGCTTAGAAACACAACTACATCCCAATGAGCTTCTTTTGGGTCCAAATGCATGAAAAACACACCAAGAAGTTTCTAACGTGTTGCTTTCAAAAGATAGCTGTATTTGAGCATTAAAAGCGAAATCACGCATATAAGCTAAAATGAAGCTTAGAAACACAACTACATCCCAATGAGCTTCTTTTGGGTCCAAATGCATGAAAAACACACCAAGAAGTTTCTAACGTGTTGCTTTCATAAGATAGCTGTATTTGAGCCTTAAAAGCGAAATCACGCAAATAAGCTAATATGAAGCTTAGAAACACAACTACATCCCAATTAGCTTCTTTTGGGGTCCAAATGCATGAAAAACACACCAAGAAGTTTCTAACGTGTTGCTTTCAAAAGATAGCTGTATTTGAGCCTTAAAAGCGAATTCACGCATATAAGCTAAAATGAAGCTTAGAAACACAACTACATCCCAATTTGCTTCTTTTCGGTCCAAATGCATGAAAAACACACCAAGAAGTTTCTAACGTGTTGCTTTCAAAAGATAGCTGTATTTGAGCCTTAAAAGCGAAATCACGCAAATAAGCTAAAATGCAGCTTAGAAACATAACTACATCCGAATGAGCTTCTTTTGGGTCCAAATGCATGAAAAACACACCAAGAAGTTTCTAACGTGTTGCTTTCAAAAGATAGCTGTATTTGAGCCTTAAAAGCGAAATCACGCATATAAGCTAAAATGAAGCTTAGAAACACAACTGCACTCGAATGAGCTTCTTTTGGGTCCAAATGCATGAAAAACACACCAAGAAGTTTCTAACGTGTTGCTTTCAAAAGATAGCTGTATTTGAGCCTTAAAAGCGAAATCACGCATATAAGCTAAAATGAAGCTTAGAAACACAACTACATCCCAATGAGCTTCTTTTGGGTCCAAATGCATGAAAAAGACACCAAGAAGTTTCTAACGTGTTGCTTTCATAAGATAGCTGTATTTGAGCCTTAAAAGCGAAATCACGCAAATAAGCTAATATGAAGCTTAGAAACACAACTACATCCCAATGAGCTTCTTTACGGTCCAAATGCATGAAAAACACACCAAGAAGTTTCTAACGTGTTGCTTTCAAAAGATAGCTGTATTTGAGCCTTAAACGCAAAATCACGCAAATAAGCTAAAATGAAGCTTAGAAACACAACTACATCCCAATGAGCTTCTTTTGGGTCCAAATGCATGAAAAACACACCAAGAAGTTTCTAACGTGTTGCTTTCAAAAGATAGCTGTATTTGAGCCTTAAAAGCGAAATCACGCATATAAGCTAAAATGAAGCTTAGAAACACAACTGCATCCCAATGAGCTTCTTTTGGGTCCAAATGCATGAAAAACACACCAAGAAGTTTCTAACGTGTTGCTTTCAAAAGATAGCTGTATTTGAGCCTTAAAAGCAAAATCACGCAAATAAGCTAAAATGAAGCTGAGAAACACAACTACATCCCAATGAGCTTCTTTTGGGTCCAAATGCATGAAAAACACACCAAGAAGTTTCTAACGTTTTGCTGTCAAAAGATAGCTGTATATGAGCCTTAAAAGCGAAATCACGCATATAAGCTAAAATGAAGCTTAGAAACACAACTACATCCCAATGAGCTTCTTTTGGGTCCAAATGCATGAAAAACACACCAAGAAGTTTCTAACGTGTTGCTTTCAAAAGATAGCTGTATTTGAGCATTAAAAGCGAAATCACGCATATAAGCTAAAATGAAGCTTAGAAACACAACTACATCCCAATGAGCTTCTTTTGGGTCCAAATGCATGAAAAACACACCAAGAAGTTTCTAACGTGTTGCTTTCATAAGATAGCTGTATTTGAGCCTTAAAAGCGAAATCACGCAAATAAGCTAATATGAAGCTTAGAAACACAACTACATCCCAATTAGCTTCTTTTGGGTCCAAATGCATGAAAAACACACCAAGAAGTTTCTAACGTGTTGCTTTCAAAAGATAGCTGTATTTGAGCCTTAAAAGCGAAATCACGCATATAAGCTAAAATGAAGCTTAGAAACACAACTACATCCCAATTTGCTTCTTTTCGGTCCAAATGCATGAAAAACACACCAAGAAGTTTCTAACGTGTTGCTTTCAAAAGATAGCTGTATTTGAGCCTTAAAAGCGAAATCACGCAAATAAGCTAAAATGCAGCTTAGAAACATAACTACATCCGAATGAGCTTCTTTTGGGTCCAAATGCATGAAAAACACACCAAGAAGTTTCTAACGTGTTGCTTTCAAAAGATAGCTGTATTTGAGCCTTAAAAGCGAAATCACGCATATAAGCTAAAATGAAGCTTAGAAACACAACTGCACTCGAATGAGCTTCTTTTGGGTCCAAATGCATGAAAAACACACCAAGAAGTTTCTAACGTGTTGCTTTCAAAAGATAGCTGTATTTGAGCCTTAAAAGCGAAATCACGCATATAAGCTAAAATGAAGCTTAGAAACACAACTACATCCCAATGAGCTTCTTTTGGGTCCAAATGCATGAAAAAGACACCAAGAAGTTTCTAACGTGTTGCTTTCATAAGATAGCTGTATTTGAGCCTTAAAAGCGAAATCACGCAAATAAGCTAAAATGAAGCTTAGAAACACAACTGCATCCGAATGAGCTTCTTTTGGGTCCAAATGCATGAAAAAGACACCAAGAAGTTTCTAACGTGTTGCTTTCATAAGATAGCTGTATTTGAGCCTTAAAAGCGAAATCACGTATATAAGCTAAAATGAAGCTTAGAAACACAACTGCATCCCAATGAGCTTCTTTTGGGTCCAAATGCATGAAAAACACACCAAGAAGTTTCTAACGTGTTGCTTTCAAAAGATAGCTGTATTTGAGCCTTAAAAGCGAAATCACGCATATAAGCTAAAATGAAGCTTAGAAACACAACTGCATCCCAATGAGCTTCTTTTGGGTCCAAATGCATGAAAAACACACCAAGAAGTTTCTAACGTGTTGCTTTCAAAAGATAGCTGTATTTGAGCCTTAAAAGCAAAATCACGCAAATAAGCTAAAATGAAGCTGAGAAACACAACTACATCCCAATGAGCTTCTTTTGGGTCCAAATGCATGAAAAACACACCAAGAAGTTTCTAACGTTTTGCTGTCAAAAGATAGCTGTATATGAGCCTTAAAAGCGAAATCACGCATATAAGCTAAAATGAAGCTTAGAAACACAACTGCATCCGAATGAGCTTCTTTTGGGTCCAAATGCATGAAAAACACACCAAGAAGTTTCTAACGTGTTGCTTTCAAAAGATAGCTGTATTTGAGCCTTAAAAGCGAAATCACGCATATAAGCTAAAATGAAGCTTAGAAACACAACTGCATACGAATGAGCTTCTTTTGGGTCCAAATGCATGAGAAACACACCAAGAAGTTTCTAACGTGTTGCTTTCAAAAGATAGCTGTATTTGAGCCTTAAACGCGAAATCACGCAAATAAGCTAAAATGAAGCTTAGAAACACAACTACATCCCAATGAGCTTCTTTTGGGTCCAAATGCATGAAAAACACACCAAGAAGTTTCTAACGTGTTGCTTTCAAAAGATAGCTGTATTTGAGCCTTGAACGCAAAATCACGCAAATAAGCTAAAATGAAGCTTAGAAACACAACTACATCCCAATGAGCTTCTTTTGGGTCCAAATGCATGAAAAACACACCAAGAAGTTTCTAACGTGTTGCTTTCAAAAGATAGCTGTATTTGAGCCTTAAAAGCGAAATCACGCATATAAGCTAAAATGAAGCTTAGAAACACAACTGCATCCCAATCAGCTTCTTTTGGGTCCAAATGCATGAAAAACACACCAAGAAGTTTCTAACGTGTTGCTTTCAAAAGATAGCTGTATTTGAGCCTTAAAAGCGAAATCACGCAAATAAGCTAATATGAAGCTTAGAAACACAACTACATCCCAATGAGCTTCTTTTCGGTCCAAATGCATGAAAAACACACCAAGAAGTTTCTAACGTGTTGCTTTCAAAAGATAGCTGTATTTGAGCCTTAAACGCAAAATCACGCAAATAAGCTAAAATGAAGCTTAGAAACACAACTACATCCCAATGAGCTTCTTTTGGGTCCAAATGCATGAAAAACACACCAAGAAGTTTCTAACGTGTTGCTTTCAAAAGATAGCTGTATTTGACCCTTAAACGCAAAATCACGCAAATAAGCTAAAATGAAGCTTAGAAACAAAACTACATCCCAATGAGCTTCTTTTCGATCCAAATGCATGAAAAAGACACCAAGAAGTTTCTAACGTTTTGCTTCAAAAGATAGCTGTATTTGAGCCTTAAAAGCGAATTCACGCATATAAGCTAAAATGAAGCTTAGAAACACAACTACATCCCAATTTGCTTCTTTTCGGTCCAAATGCATGAAAAACACACCAAGAAGTTTCTAACGTGTTGCTTTCAAAAGATAGCTGTATTTGAGCCTTAAAAGCGAAATCACGCAAATAAGCTAAAATGAAGCTTAGAAACATAACTACATCCGAATGAGCTTCTTTTGGGTCCAAATGCATGAAAAACACACCAAGAAGTTTCTAACGTGTTGCTTTCAAAAGATAGCTGTATTTGAGCCTTAAAAGCGAAATCACGCATATAAGCTAAAATGAAGCTTAGAAACACAACTGCACTCGAATGAGCTTCTTTTGGGTCCAAATGCATGAAAAACACACCAAGAAGTTTCTAACGTGTTGCTTTCAAAAGATAGCTGTATTTGAGCCTTAAAAGCGAAATCACGCATATAAGCTAAAATGAAGCTTAGAAACACAACTACATCCCAATGAGCTTCTTTTGGGTCCAAATGCATGAAAAAGACACCAAGAAGTTTCTAACGTGTTGCTTTCATAAGATAGCTGTATTTGAGCCTTAAAAGCGAAATCACGCAAATAAGCTAATATGAAGCTTAGAAACACAACTACATCCCAATGAGCTTCTTTACGGTCCAAATGCATGAAAAACACACCAAGAAGTTTCTAACGTGTTGCTTTCAAAAGATAGCTGTATTTGAGCCTTAAACGCAAAATCACGCAAATAAGCTAAAATGAAGCTTAGAAACACAACTACATCCCAATGAGCTTCTTTTGGGTCCAAATGCATGAAAAACACACCAAGAAGTTTCTAACGTGTTGCTTTCAAAAGATAGCTGTATTTGAGCCTTAAAAGCGAAATCACGCATATAAGCTAAAATGAAGCTTAGAAACACAACTGCATCCCAATGAGCTTCTTTTGGGTCCAAATGCATGAAAAACACACCAAGAAGTTTCTAACGTGTTGCTTTCAAAAGATAGCTGTATTTGAGCCTTAAAAGCAAAATCACGCAAATAAGCTAAAATGAAGCTGAGAAACACAACTACATCCCAATGAGCTTCTTTTGGGTCCAAATGCATGAAAAACACACCAAGAAGTTTCTAACGTTTTGCTGTCAAAAGATAGCTGTATATGAGCCTTAAAAGCGAAATCACGCATATAAGCTAAAATGAAGCTTAGAAACACAACTACATCCCAATGAGCTTCTTTTGGGTCCAAATGCATGAAAAACACACCAAGAAGTTTCTAACGTGTTGCTTTCAAAAGATAGCTGTATTTGAGCATTAAAAGCGAAATCACGCATATAAGCTAAAATGAAGCTTAGAAACACAACTACATCCCAATGAGCTTCTTTTGGGTCCAAATGCATGAAAAACACACCAAGAAGTTTCTAACGTGTTGCTTTCATAAGATAGCTGTATTTGAGCCTTAAAAGCGAAATCACGCAAATAAGCTAATATGAAGCTTAGAAACACAACTACATCCCAATTAGCTTCTTTGGGTCCAAATGCATGAAAAACACACCAAGAAGTTTCTAACGTGTTGCTTTCAAAAGATAGCTGTATTTGAGCCTTAAAAGCGAATTCACGCATATAAGCTAAATGAAGCTTAGAAACACAACTACATCCAATTTGCTTCTTTTCGGTCCAATGCATGAAAAACACACCAAGAAGTTTCTAACGTGTTGCTTTCAAAAGATAGCTGTATTTGAGCCTTAAAAGCGAAATCACGCAAATAAGCTAAAATGCAGCTTAGAAACATAACTACATCCGAATGAGCTTCTTTTGGGTCCAAATGCATGAAGAACACACCAAGAAGTTTCTAACGTGTTGCTTTCAAAAGATAGCTGTATTTGAGCCTTAAAAGCGAAATCACGCATATAAGCTAAAATGAAGCTTAGAAACACAACTGCACTCGAATGAGCTTCTTTGGGTCCAAATGCATGAAAAACACACCAAGAAGTTTCTAACGTGTTGCTTTCAAAAGATAGCTGTATTTGAGCCTTAAAGCGAAATCACGCATATAAGCTAAATGAAGCTTAGAAACACAACTACATCCCAATGAGCTTCTTTTGGGTCCAAATGCATGAAAAAGACACCAAGAAGTTTCTAACGTGTTGCTTTCATAAGATAGCTGTATTTGAGCCTTAAAAGCGAAATCACGCAAATAAGCTAAAATGAAGCTTAGAAACACAACTGCATCCAATGAGCTTCTTTTGGGTCCAAATGCATGAAAAAGACACCAAGAAGTTTCTAACGTGTTGCTTTCATAAGATAGCTGTATTTGAGCCTTAAAAGCGAAATCACGTATATAAGCTAAAATGAAGCTTAGAAACACAACTGCATCCGAATGAGCTTCTTTTGGGTCCAAATGCATGAAAAACACACCAAGAAGTTTCTAACGTGTTGCTTTCAAAAGATAGCTGTATTTGAGCCTTAAAAGCGAAATCACGCATATAAGCTAAAATGAAGCTTAGAAACACAACTGCATCCAATGAGCTTCTTTTGGGTCCAATGCATGAAAAACACACCAAGAAGTTTCTAACGTGTTGCTTCAAAAGATAGCTGTATTTGAGCCTTAAAAGCAAAATCACGCAAATAAGCTAAAATGAAGCTGAGAAACACAACTACATCCCAATGAGCTTCTTTTGGGTCCAAATGCATGAAAAACACACCAAGAAGTTTCTAACGTTTTGCTGTCAAAAGATAGCTGTATATGAGCCTTAAAAGCGAAATCACGCATATAAGCTAAAATGAAGCTTAGAAACACAACTACATCCCAATGAGCTTCTTTTGGGTCCAAATGCATGAAAAACACACCAAGAAGTTTCTAACGTGTTGCTTTCAAAAGATAGCTGTATTTGAGCATTAAAAGCGAAATCACGCATATAAGCTAAAATGAAGCTTAGAAACACAACTACATCCCAATGAGCTTCTTTGGGTCCAAATGCATGAAAAACACACCAAGAAGTTTCTAACGTGTTGCTTTCATAAGATAGCTGTATTTGAGCCTTAAAAGCGAAATCACGCAAATAAGCTAATATGAAGCTTAGAAACAAAACTACATCCCAATGAGCTTCTTTTCGGTCCAAATGCATGAAAAAGACACCAAGAAGTTTCTAACGTTTTGCTTTCAAAAGATAGCTGTATTTGAGCCTTAAAAGCGAATTCACGCATATAAGCTAAAATGAAGCTTAGAAACACAACTACATCCCAATTTGCTTCTTTTCGGTCCAAATGCATGAAAAACACACCAAGAAGTTTCTAACGTGTTGCTTTCAAAAGATAGCTGTATTTGAGCCTTAAAAGCGAAATCACGCAAATAAGCTAAAATGCAGCTTAGAAACATAACTACATCCGAATGAGCTTCTTTTGGGTCCAAATGCATGAAGAACACACCAAGAAGTTTCTAACGTGTTGCTTTCAAAAGATAGCTGTATTTGAGCCTTAAAAGCGAAATCACGCATATAAGCTAAAATGAAGCTTAGAAACACAACTACATCCCAATGAGCTTCTTTTGGGTCCAAATGCATGAAAAACACACCAAGAAGTTTCTAACGTTTTGCTGTCAAAAGATAGCTGTATATGAGCCTTAAAAGCGAAATCACGCATATAAGCTAAATGAAGCTTAGAAACACAACTACATCCCAATGAGCTTCTTTTGGGTCCAAATGCATGAAAAACACACCAAGAAGTTTCTAACGTGTTGCTTTCAAAAGATAGCTGTATTTGAGCATTAAAAGCGAAATCACGCATATAAGCTAAAATGAAGCTTAGAAACACAACTACATCCCAATGAGCTTCTTTTGGGTCCAAATGCATGAAAAACACACCAAGAAGTTTCTAACGTGTTGCTTTCATAAGATAGCTGTATTTGAGCCTTAAAAGCGAAATCACGCAAATAAGCTAATATGAAGCTTAGAAACACAACTACATCCTAATTAGCTTCTTTTGGGTCCAAATGCATGAAAAACACACCAAGAAGTTTCTAACGTGTTGCTTTCAAAAGATAGCTGTATTTGAGCCTTAAAGCGAATTCACGCATATAAGCTAAAATGAAGCTTAGAAACACAACTACATCCCAATTTGCTTCTTTTCGGTCCAAATGCATGAAAAACACACCAAGAAGTTTCTAACGTGTTGCTTTCAAAAGATAGCTGTATTTGAGCCTTAAAAGCGAAATCACGCAAATAAGCTAAAATGCAGCTTAGAAACATAACTACATCCGAATGAGCTTCTTTTGGGTCCAAATGCATGAAGAACACACCAAGAAGTTTCTAACGTGTTGCTTTCAAAAGATAGCTGTATTTGAGCCTTAAAAGCGAAATCACGCATATAAGCTAAAATGAAGCTTAGAAACACAACTACATCCCAATGAGCTTCTTTTGGGTCCAAATGCATGAAAAAGACACCAAGAAGTTTCTAACGTGTTGCTTTCATAAGATAGCTGTATTTGAGCCTTAAAAGCGAAATCACGCAAATAAGCTAAAATGAAGCTTAGAAACACAACTGCATCCGAATGAGCTTCTTTTGGGTCCAAATGCATGAAAAAGACACCAAGAAGTTTCTAACGTGTTGCTTTCATAAGATAGCTGTATTTGAGCCTTAAAAGCGAAATCACGTATATAAGCTAAAATGAAGCTTAGAAACACAACTGCATCCGAATGAGCTTCTTTTGGGTCCAAATGCATGAAAAACACACCAAGAAGTTTCTAACGTGTTGCTTTCAAAAGATAGCTGTATTTGAGCCTTAAAAGCGAAATCACGCATATAAGCTAAAATGAAGCTTAGAAACACAACTGCATCCCAATGAGCTTCTTTTGGGTCCAAATGCATGAAAAACACACCAAGAAGTTTCTAACGTGTTGCTTTCAAAAGATAGCTGTATTTGAGCCTTAAAAGCAAAATCACGCAAATAAGCTAAAATGAAGCTGAGAAACACAACTACATCCCAATGAGCTTCTTTTGGGTCCAAATGCATGAAAAACACACCAAGAAGTTTCTAACGTTTTGCTGTCAAAAGATAGCTGTATATGAGCCTTAAAAGCGAAATCACGCATATAAGCTAAAATGAAGCTTAGAAACACAACTACATCCCAATGAGCTTCTTTTGGTCCAAATGCATGAAAAACACACCAAGAATTTTCTAACGTGTTGCTTTCAAAAGATAGCTGTATTTGAGCATTAAAAGCGAAATCACGCATATAAGCTAAAATGAAGCTTAGAAACACAACTACATCCAATGAGCTTCTTTTGGGTCCAAATGCATGAAAAACACACCAAGAAGTTTCTAACGTGTTGCTTTCATAAGATAGCTGTATTTGAGCCTTAAAAGCGAAATCACGCAAATAAGCTAATATGAAGCTTAGAAACACAACTACATCCCAATGAGCTTCTTTTGGGTCCAAATGCATGAAAAACACACCAAGAAGTTTCTAACGTGTTGCTTTCATAAGATAGCTGTATTTGAGCCTTAAACGCGAAATCACGCAAATAAGCTAATATGAAGCTTAGAAACACAACTACATCCCAATGAGCTTCTTTTGGGTCCAAATGCATGAAAAACACACCAAGAAGTTTCAAACTTGTTGCTTTCAAAAGATAGCTGTATTTTGAGCTTTAAAAGCGAAATCACGCATATAAGCTAAAATGAAGCTTAGAAACACAACAACATCCCAATGAGCTTCTTTTGGGTCCAAATGCATGAAAAACACACCAAGAAGTTTCTAACGTGTTGCTTTCAAAAGATAGCTGTATTTGAGCCTTAAACGCAAAATCACGCAAATAAGCTAAAATGAAGCTTAGAAACACAACTACATCCCAATGAGCTTCTTTTGGGTCCAAATGCATGAAAAACACACCAAGAAGTTTCTAACGTGTTGCTTTCAAAAGATAGCTGTATTTGACCCTTAAACGCAAAATCACGCAAATAAGCTAAAATGAAGCTTAGAAACAAAACTACATCCCAATGAGCTTCTTTTCGATCCAAATGCATGAAAAAGACACAAGAAGTTTCTAACGTTTTGCTTTCAAAAGATAGCTGTATTTGAGCCTTAAAAGCGAATTCACGCATATAAGCTAAAATGAAGCTTAGAAACACAACTACATCCAATTTGCTTCTTTTCGGTCCAAATGCATGAAAAACACACCAAGAAGTTTCTAACGTGTTGCTTTCAAAAGATAGCTGTATTTGAGCCTTAAAAGCGAAATCACGCAAATAAGCTAAAATGAAGCTTAGAAACATAACTACATCCGAATGAGCTTCTTTTGGGTCCAAATGCATGAAAAACACACCAAGAAGTTTCTAACGTGTTGCTTTCAAAAGATAGCTGTATTTGAGCCTTAAAAGCGAAATCACGCATATAAGCTAAAATGAAGCTTAGAAACACAACTGCACTCGAATGAGCTTCTTTTGGGTCCAAATGCATGAAAAACACACCAAGAAGTTTCTAACGTGTTGCTTTCAAAGATAGCTGTATTTGAGCCTTAAAAGCGAAATCACGCATATAAGCTAAAATGAAGCTTAGAAACACAACTACATCCCAATGAGCTTCTTTTGGGTCCAAATGCATGAAAAAGACACCAAGAAGTTTCTAACGTATTGCTTTCATAAGATAGCTGTATTTGAGCCTTAAAAGCGAAATCACGCATATAAGCTAAAATGAAGCTTAGAAACACAACTGCATCCCAATGAGCTTCTTTTGGGTCCAAATGCATGAAAAACACACCACGAAGTTCTAACGTGTTGCTTTCAAAAGATAGCTGTATTTGAGCCTTAAAAGCAAAATCACGCATATAAGCTAAAATGAAGCTTAGAAACACAACTACATCCCAATGAGCTTCTTTTGGGTCCAAATGCATGAAAAACACACCAAGAAGTTTCTAACGTGTTGCTTTCAAAAGATAGCTGTATTTGAGCATTAAAGCGAAATCACGCATATAAGCTAAAATGAAGCTAAGAAACACAACTACATCCCAATGAGCTTCTTTTGGGTCCAAATGCATGAAAAACACACCAAGAAGTTTCTAACGTGTTGCTTTCATAAGATAGCTGTATTTGAGCCTTAAATGCGAAATCACGCAAATAAGCTAATATGAAGCTTAGAAACACAACTACATCCCAATGAGCTTCTTTGGGTCCAAATGCATGAAAAACACACCAAGAAGTTTCTAACGTGTTGCTTTCAAAAGATAGCTGTATTTGAGCCTTAAAAGCGAAATCACGCATATAAGCTAAAATGAAGCTTAGAAACACAACTACATCCCAATGAGCTTCTTTTGGGTCCAAATGCATGAAAAACACACCAAGAAGTTTCTAACGTGTTGCTTTCAAAAGATAGCTGTATTTGAGCCTTAAAAGCGAAATCACGCAATATAAGCTAAAATGAAGCTTAGAAACACAACTACATCCCAATGAGCTTCTTTTGGGTCCAAATGCATGAAAAACACACCAAGAAGTTTCTAACGTGTTGCTTTCAAAAGATAGCTGTATTTGAGCCTTAAAAGCGAAATCACGCAAATAAGCTAAAATGAAGCTTAGAAACACAACTACATCCCAATGAGCTTCTTTTGGGTCCAAATGCATGAAAAACACACCAAGAAGTTTTCTAACGTGTTGCTTTCAAAAGATAGCTGTATTTGAGCCTTAAAAGCGAAATCACGCATATAAGCTAAAATGAAGCTTGAAAACACAACTGCATCTTTTGGGTCCAAATGCATGAAAAACACACCAAGAAGTTTCTAACGTGTTGCTTTCAAAAGATAGCTGTTCTTGAGCCTTAAAAGCGAAATCACGCATATAAGCTAAAATGAAGCTTAGAAACACAACTGCATCCGAATGAGCTTCTTTTGGGTCC
>JAWWNH010000257.1:0-90000 GCA_034641385.1 Darevskia mixta
AGATAGATAGATAGAGAGATAGATAGATAGGTAGATAGATATAATAGATGAGATAGATGAGATAGATAGATAGATAGATAGATAGACGTCTATAGATAGATACATACAAGGTAGGTAGGTAGGTAGGTAAATAGATACATAGATACATAGATACAGAAATAGATCCACAGACAGATACATAAATTGATAACATAGATAGATAGATGATAGATAGATACGTCTATAGATTCATAGATTCATAGATACAAAGAAAATATACATACATACATACATACATACATACATATATACAATATAGATACCGATAGGTAGGTAGGTAGATAGATAGATAGACAGATAGATAGATAGATAGATAGATAGACAGACGTCTAGATTGATAAAGAATATACATACATACATACATACATGATAACATACATACATGATAAATTGATAACATAGATAGATAGATAGATAGATAGATAGATATAGATACGTCTATAGATAGATTCATAGATAGATCCATAGACACATACATAAATTGATAACATAGATGATAGATAGATATACATAGATGCATAGATTCATAGATTGATAGATACATAAAGTACATACATACATACATACAAGATAGATAGATCCATAGATCCATAAATTGATAAGATAGATAGATAGATAGATATAGACAGACGTCTGTCTATAGATAGATTCATAGATTGATAGATACATAAAGAATATAGATACATCCATACATCCATACAAGATATTGAAATGAGAGCTGATCTTGTATTTCCTCCTAACTTCTCATAATTCCTCGCTGACCATCATCTACCAACAAGGAATTGTATGTTAGCCAGCTTCCTTTCGTATTTTTCTTCTTTACGGCCTTTGCCGTATCCCCCCCCCCCCGTTTCTATTTTTATTCAAAAATGGGGAATTTGTAAGAGTCACTTACAGAAATATAATAATAGCAGTTTAATATCTATGGCAGGACCCTTGTTTAAAGTGACAGCTAAGAGAAATGGCGAAGGGTACAAACTGTTGTAATAATAATAATAATAATAATAATAATAATAATTTATTTATTTATTTATTGCATTGCATGAGGTAGGAGCTCCCCGCTCTGAGAAACCTAGCTCCTGAAGCTATTTTTTACTGCATTGCATTGCATTGTACGAGGCGGGAGCTCCCCGCTCTGAGAAACCTAGCTCCTGAAGCTATTTTTTACTGCATTGCATTGCATTGTACGAGGTGGGCGCTCCCTGCTCTGAGAATCACAGAATCACAGAATCACAGAATCACAGAATCATAGAGTTGGAAGAGACCACAAGGGCCATCCAGTCCAACCCCCTGCCAAGCAGGAAACACCATCAAAGCATTCCTGACAGGTGGCTGTCAAGCCTCTGCTTAAAGACCTCCAAAGAAGGAGACTCCACCACACTCCTTGGCAGCAAATTCCATTGTCGAACAGCTCTTACTGTCAAGAAATTCTTCCTAATGTTTAGGTGGAATCTTCTTTCTTGTAGTTTGAATCCATTGCTCCGTGTCCGCTTCTCTGGAGCAGCAGAAAACAACCTTTCTCCCTCCTCTATATGACATCCTTTTATATATTTGAACATGGCTATCATATCACCCCTTAACCGTCTCTTCTCCAGGCTAAACATACCCAGCTCCCTAAGCCGTTCCTCATAAGGCATCGTTTCCAGGCCTTTGACCATTTTGGTTGCCCTCCTCTGGACACGTTCCAGCTTGTCAATATCCTTCTTGAACTGTGGTGCCCAGAACTGGACACAGTATTCCAGGTGAGGTCTGACCAGAGCGGAATACAGTGGTACTATTACTTCCCTTGATCTAGATGCTATACTCCTATTGACGCAGCCCAGAATTGCATTGGCTTTTTGAGCTGCTGCATCACACCGTTGACTCATGTCCAGTTTGTGGTCTACCAAGACTCCTAGATCCTTTTCACTTGTACTGCTCTCAAGCCAGGTGTCACCCATCCTGTATTTGTGCCTTTCATTTTTTTTGCCCAAGTGTAGTACTTTACATTTCTCCCTGTTAAAATTCATCCTGTTTGCCTTGGCCCAGTTCTCTAATCTGTTAAGGTCATTTTGAAGTGTGATCCTGTCCTCTGGGGTATTAGCCACCCCTCCCAATTTGGTGTCATCTGCAAACTTGATCAGGATGCCCTCAAGCCCATCATCCAAGTCATTGATAAAGATGTTGAATAAGACTGGGCCCAAGACAGAACCCTGTGGCACCCCACTAGTCCCTTCTCTCCAGGATGAAGAGGAGCCATTGATGAGCACCCTTTGGGTTCGGTCAGTCAGCCAGTTACAAATCCACTGAATGGTAGCATTGTCTAGCCCGCATTTTACCAGCTTCTTTACAAGAATATCATGGGGCACCTTGTCAAAGGCCTTGCTGAAATCAAGATAGGCTACATCCACAGTGTTCCCTTCGTCTACCAGGCTTGTAATTCTGTCAAAAAATGAGATCAGATTAGCTCCTATGCACCTAGCTCCTATGCAAGAAATGCAAGAAATTTATTATTTCTACCCCGCCCATCTGGCTGGGTCTCCCCAGCCACTCTGGGCGGCTTCCAACAAAGATTAAAAATACATTAAAAGGTCGCACATTAAAAACTTCCCAAAGCTGGATGTATTAGAAAATACAGGAAAGAAGGGAAAGGCTTCTGGGAAATGATTTATAACGAGATGAAAAAGATGTTGAAATCTACATTTAATTAAAAAACAAAACAAAAAACCAGAAGCATTTTTCACTTGGCGTTGTGGGCGCTGACATTAAAAGACAAGAAGCTTTTAATGTTTAACAGATATTATTATTATTATTATTATTATTATTATAATAGAAGGTGAAGGGTACAAACTGTTGTAAGGATGTATTAGAAAACACAGGAAGAAAGTGAAAGGCTTCAGGGAAAGGATTTAGAACGAGATGAAAAAGATGATGAGATGAACGAGATGAAAAACCAGAAGCATTTTTTACTTGGCATTGTAGGCGCTGACATTAAAAGACAAGAAACATTTAATATTTAACAGATTATTGTATTTTCATATTTTGTTGGAAGCCGGCCAGAGTCACTGGGGAAACCCAGCCAGATGGGTGGGGAATAACAACAACAACCAAAATTATTATTATTATTATTATTATTATTATTATTATTATTATTATTATTATTATCTGCCCCATCTCCTCCTTCTCAGGCCCTCTTTTCCCCCCTGGGGGGCAGTCTCGACCCGCCCTCCCTCTGCTCTCTGCACCCCTCCCTCCCTCTCTGCCCCATCTCCTCCTTCCCAGGCCCTCTTTTTTCTCCTGGGGGGCAGCCTCGACCCTCCCTCCCTCTGCCCCCCTGCATCCCCCCTCTCTGCCCCCTCTCCTTCCCAGGCCCTCTTTCCCCCCCTAGGTGGCAGCACCGACCCTCCCTGCCCCTGCCCCCCTCTCCCTCCCTCCCTCCCTCTCTGCCCCATCTCCTCCTTCCCAGGCCCTCTTTTTCCCCTTGTGGGGCAGCCTGGACCCTCCCCTGCTTCGCTGCCCCCCTGCCCCCCCTGCCCTAATCCTCCATCCTCTCCCGCCCCCTCTCCTTCCCCAACAGAGCATCTCTCCCCCCCCCCCGAAAGCGGAGAAGTGGGCGGGGGGGGGGAGAGAGAAGGATCCTCGCAGCCGGAGGAGAAGGGACAACGCCGGCTTCGCTGCTCGGGAGTCCGGGGCGGGGTTGCTGGAGGGGGGGGGAAGATCCCTTCCTAATCCTGGGGTTCTTTTCTGGCGGGTCCGCGGGGTAGGGGAAAACATTCCGGAAGAGTTGCGGCGGGAGGGGGGGCGAATCTCTTGAGAGGGGAGATTTGGTTGTATTTTTTTGTGGGGGGGGGGACATAATCGGAAGATTTACGGGGTGGGGGCGAACCTCTTGAGCCCGGAGCTGTGGCTTTCCTCCCCCCCGCTTTGTATATTGGGGGGCACATTCTATAAAGATTTGGGGGGGGCGAATCTCTTGGCTTTTCTCCACCCCTGCTTTGTATATTGGGGGGCATAAAGATTTGGGGGGCGAATCTCTTGGCTTTCCTCCCCCCCGCTTTGTATATTGGGGGCACATTCTATAAAGATTTGGGGGGGGCGAATCTCTTGGCTTTTCTCCACCCCTGCTTTGTATATTGGGGGGCATAAAGATTTGGGGGGCGAATCTCTTGGCTTTCCTCCCCCCCGCTTTGTATATTGGGGGCACATTCTATAAAGATTTGGGGGGCGAATCTCTTGGCTTTCCTCCCCCCCGCTTTGTATATTGGGGGCACATTCTATAAAGATTTGGGGGGCGAATCTCTTGACTTTTCTCCACCCTTACTTTGTATTTGGGGGGGTATAATAGGAAGATTTACGGGGTGGGGCCGAAGCTCTTGGCTTTCCTCCACCCCTGCTTTGCATATTTGGGGGCACCTTCTATAAAGATTTGGGGGCCCCCCGAATCTCTTGATTTCTTGAGCCCCCCCGCTTTCATCTCACCCTCTCCCCCCCTCACCCCAAGCTCTGCCGCCCCCGCCCGACGCGAAGCTCTGCCACATTGGCTGACAGCCTCCTCCTCAGGCACGCGGGCGCGTGTCCGCGCCTTTGCAGGGGGATTTCGTGCGCAGCGGACAGCGCCATTCCGCATTCGCGGGGAAGCGGCGGCCCCCCACCCCATTTTTTTGCGGGGAGACCCGGCGGCTGTTTGCAAAGGGGGTGGGCAATTCAGCACCGCGGGTAGCGGTGCTTTTTTTTTTTTTTTTTGGCCTGGGAAATTCAGCACCAAGGACAGCGGCGTTCGCAGGGGGGAAAATCAGCACCGAGGATAGCGGCGATTTGCGGGGCAATTCAGCACCAGGGACAGCGGCGTTTGCGGGGGGGGCGATTCAGCACCAAGGATAGCGGCGTTTGCCGGGGCAATTCAGCACTAAGGATAGCGGCGTTTCGCAGGGGGGGATTCAGCACCAGGGACAGCGGCCGCCTCTCCTTCTTCTTCTTCCACAGGGCCCCTTGAGGACCACGGACATCGCCTCTCGCGGGGCAATAGACCGCCGCCTGGGGGGCTGCCGGGCCGATGGTGGCGTGACCGCCATGCGCCTCCTTCTGCTGGCCGTGCTGGTGTGCTTTCTCGGTGGCGCGGGCAGGCTGCGAGCCCAAGGTGATCAACATCGGGGCCGTGCTGAGCACCAAGAAGCATGAGCAGGTCTTCCGCGAGGCCATCAACCAAGCCAACAAGCGCCATGGCACCTGGAAGATCCAGCTCAACGCCACCTCTGTCACCCACAAGCCCAACGCCATCCAGATGGCCCTCTCTGTCTGTGAGGACCTCATCTCCAGCCAGGTAGGCGGCGACGCTCGGCCCTAGAGGACCAACCTTGGGACGCCTAGGGGTCTTGGCTTGGGCCACCAGCCCAGGGACCCCTTGGCTTTTAGAATCCAACCTAGGGGACCTTCAGTCCTAAGAGACCCATTGACCCTACTAAGGACCATCCAGTAACCCTATGGGTCAGGCTCTTGGCTTGGAGGGCCAGCCTAGGGACCCTTGGCCCTAGGGACCAACCTCGGAAACCTTCAGCCCTAAGGACCGACCTACGGACTTCTTGACCCTACTAAGGACTGGCCAACGACCCCTTGACCCTATGGACCAGCCTCTTGGCTTGCGGCACCACCCTAGGGTCGTTTAGTCGTGTCCGACTCTTCATGACCCCATGGACCAGAGCACACTAGGCACTCCTGTCTTCCACTGGTCAGACTCATGTTGGTAGCTTCGATAACACTGTCCCACCATCTCGTCCTCTGTCATCCCCTTCTCCTTGTGCCCTCCATCTTTCCCAACATCAGGGTCTTTTTCAGGGAGTCTTCTCTTCTCATGAGGTGGCCAAAGTCTTGGAGCCTCAGCTTCAGGATCTGTCCTTCCAGTGAGCACTCAGGGCTGATTTCCTTCAGAATGGATCGGTTTGATCTCCTCGCAGTCCATGGGACTCTCAAGAGTCTCCTCCAGCACCAGAATTCAAAAGCATCCATTCTTCGGAGATCAGCCTTATTGATGGGCCAGCTCTCACTTCCATACATCAATACTGGGAAAACCAATTGGAATAAAATATTGGGGGGGGGGACACGCAGGGGTCAAGGAAGGCTTAATTTCACCCAATTTGGCAACCCCCCGCCAGGACGGGAGACTCAACGGTGTCAACTCTGGAGGCAAAAAATCCCAGGAATTTTTTTTCCGGGGGGGGGGGACTTTTATTGGGGTTCCCCCCCCCAACCTCAGGTTTGAGTTGGTTCCTTATTGCTTCTATTGCTTTCAAAAATGACTTTTTATTGTTCTTATGGGTTGTTTTAAATTTGGTTTTATTTGGGGTTTCTTGCTTTTTTAAAATTGCTTTTATTGGGGTTTTAACATTGGTTTCTTCTTGTTTTTATCGGGGTTTTAAAATGGGTTTTCCGATTGGTTTTATCGGGTTTCTAAAATTGTTTCTTATTGGTTTTATTGGGGTTTTAAAATGGGTTTCCGACTGGTTTTATGGGGTTTTAAAAATGGGTTTCCTATTTTAGTTCTTTTAATTGGTTGTGCTTTTTTTATCAAAATAAATAGAAATCGATGCAAATATGAATTGCCCCTCCTACCGCCCCTGCTTTTTCTTTGCGGGGATGGGGAGAAAAAAGCCTTTGCTTGCTGCCCCCGCCCCCGCCCCATCCCTCACTTGCCCCTTTTGGGGGAAACCGGGAGCGCTGAATCCGGATCGAATCCGGATCCTAGACTGCAGCAAACCGGGCACGCGCAGGGGACGTGCAAGGGGGGGGCTCTCTCTTTTTGCGGGGGCTTTGCAGGGGGAGGAAAGAGAGACGGTGGCGAGGCATCTCTCTCTCTCTCTCTCTCTCTCTCTCTCTCTCTCTCTCTCTCTCTCTCTCGGGTAAAGCCAGGGTTCGTTTTTTTTGGGGGGGGCACCCAATATGGGCGTAGCAAATAGGAGGGGGCGGGTGCCCCATTCTAGATCCACAAAAAACTCTCTCTCTCTCTCTCTCTCTCTCTCTCTCTTTCTCTCTCTTTAGTTCTCTCCCTCCCTCCGTCTCTCTCTTTCTCTCTTCCGTTCTTTCTCGTTCTCTCCTCTTTTTCTCTCCCTCTCTCCCTCTTTCTTCCTCTTTTTCTCCTATCTCCCTCTCTTTCTTTTTCCTCTCCCCTCTTTCACTCTCTTTATTTCTCTCCCTCCCCTCCCTCTTTCTCTCTTTCCTTTCTTCTCCTTCTCTCCCCCTCTCTCCCTCTTTTTCTCTCTACCCCCTTTCTTTTTCTTTCTCTCCCTCCCTCCCTCCCTCCCTCTCTCTCTCTTTCGCTCTTTATTTCTCTCCCCACCTCTCTCCCTCTCCCTCTTCTTTTCTTTCTCCTTCTCCCCCTCTTTTTCTCTCCCCTCTTTCTCCGTCTTTTTTTCTCCCTCCCTCCCTCCCTTTCTTTTCTTTCTCTCCCTCTCCCCCTCTTTCTTTTTCCTTTCTTTCTCCTTCTCCCCCTCTTTTTCTCTCCCTCTCCCTCCCTCTCTCTCCCTCCCTCTATTTCTTTTTCTTCTCTCTCTCTCCTCTTTCTCTATTTCTCTCCCTACTCTATTTCTCTCCCTACCTTTCTCCCCCCTTTCTCTCCCTTTTTTCTCTTCCTCCCTTGCTCCCCCTCTCTTTCTCTCTTTATTTTTTTTCTCTCCCTCCCTCCCTCCTTCTTTTTCTTTCTCTCCCTCTCTTTCTCTCTCTTTCTTTCCCTTTATTTCTCCCCCTTTCTCTCCCTTTTTTTCTCCTTCTCTCCCTCTCTCCCCCTCCCCCCCTCTTCTTTTTTTTCTTTCTTTCTCTCCCTCTCTTTCTCTCTCTCTCATCCCCTCTTTATTTCTCTCCCTACCTTTCTCCCCCCTCTTTCTCTCCCTTTTTTTCTCTTCCTTCCTCGCTCCCCCCTCTCTTTCTCTCTTTATTTTTTCTCCTTCTCTCCCTCCCTCCCTCCCTTTTACACACCCACATATTGGGACCTTAAAAATATCCAAACACAGCCCATTTCCCAAGGAACAAACCTGATCCATCTGATGACACCCAAATGAGGTCCCATTTACGTCTCATTTGGGACCTCATTGGAAGCCATCCAAATTGCAAATCTGACATTTCCACACTTCCTTCTCCCCCCCCCCCCAACCGAGCAGCAAAGGCCATTTATAGGAGAAGCCAGCAAGGGAGGAGGACGTTTCCATGGCAACTGCATCTCAGTTGCTTCGAGAGGGTTGGCTCCTTGCAGATCTTCTCTCCATCGATTGCTCGTCTGGGCAGACCATTTCATCACAAATGGTCCCCGGAGGGGAAATGGCATTTAGGCCTTAAATGTGCGGTTAAGGAAATCGGATTATCTTGCATGCTGGCTCGACAGGCTTTCCTCTCTCCGCCGCCCATCAAAAGGCTGGGCATCTGAGGACGTCCATATTTTCATGGGAGAAACATCGGAGGGGATAGTAGGATGTCCGTAATTTCATGGGATTTCATAGAACAACAACGACCAGACTTTTAGAAGACATCTGAAGGCAGCCCTGTTTAGGGATTATTTAGCCCTGTTTGATGGATTATTGTATTTTAATATTTCGTTGGAAGCCGCCCAGAGTTTATTATTATTATTATTATTATTATTATTATTATTATTAGGAGCCAGTGTGGTGTAGTGGTTAAGAGCGGTAGACTCGTAATCTGGTGAACTGGGTTCGCGTCTCCCTCTCCTCCACATGCAGCTGCTGAGTGACCTTGGGCTAGTCACACTTCTTTGAAGCCTCTCAGCCCCACTCACCTCACAGAGTGTTTGTTGTGGGGGAGGAAGGGAAAGGAGAATGTGAGCCGCTTTGAGACTCCTTCGGGTAGTGATAAACCGGGATATCAAATCCAAACTCCTATTATTATTATTATTATTATTATTATTATTATTATTATTATTAGAGAAACGTCAGAGGGGATGGAGGGACGTCCATAATTTCATGGAGAAATGTTTCCTACAAGGTTTCCTATTACGTTTCCTACAAGGTTTCCTAGGGACACGGGTGGCGCTGTGGTCTAAACCACAGAGCCTAGGGCTTGCCGATCAGAAGGTCGGCAGTTCGAATCCCCGTGACGGGGTGAGCTCCCGTTGCTCGGTCCCAGCACCTGCCAACCTAGCAGTTCGAAAGCACGTCAAAGTGCAAGTGGATCAATAGGTACTGCTCCGGCAGGAAGGTCAACGGCGTTTCCGTGCGCTGCTCTGGTTCGCCAGAAGTGGCTTAGTCATGCTGGCCACATGACCTAGAAGCTGTACACCAGCTCCCTCGGCCAATAATGCGAGATGAGCACCGCAACCCCAGAGTCAGTCACGACTGGACCTAATGGTCAGGGGTCCTTTTACCTTTACCTATTGTCATGGGAGAAAACGTCACAGGGAATGGAAGGTCGCCCGTAGTTTCATGGAGAAGCATCGGAGAAGCACCGCCCAGAGTGGTTGGGGAGACCCAGCCAGATGGGCGGGGTACAAATAATAAATTATTATTATTATTATTATTATCGGAGGGGAATGGTAGGATGTCCGTAATTTCATGGGGGAAATGTCTCTCCCGCAGGTGTACGCCATCCTGGTGAGTCACCCGCCGGCTCCAAATGACCACCTCACACCGACGCCGGTGTCGTACACAGCCGGGTTCTATCGGATCCCGGTCATTGGCTTGACAACGCGGATGTCCATCTATTCGGACAAGGTAAGCCTGTGCCTCTCGCTGGCCGGGATCCATAGTTCTCCTTGACATCTGTCAGGAGAAGGCCTTGATTTCTTCTCTGCCCGGTTCCCCGTGACTTTGCTTCTTGCTTGGAGGGAACCTCCAGGAGACCTTCGGAGACGGTGAGTCCAGAATGTCTGGTCCATTAGAGGCATGGTGACCCCATATCGACCAAGGAGTCCCTTGTGCCTGGCCACCCCCTGCCCCTCAAAAACAGTCATTCGCTCTTCTCAGGAGTCGACGTCCGTCCGTCCGTCTTCCGAGCTCCTCCAGACCCACACCACCTTCCCTGGTTGAAAGGACGCTGGGTATTTTTCCCATACTGGTGAGCGCCCAGCCCAAACCTTCTGGTGGAAAAGTAGAGCTTGGCATCTTTCCCATACTGGTGGAAACCCAGCCAAGACCTTCTGGCGATCTTTCCATTGGCTTCCTAAAGAGGCTCTTCCGCTGCACAGGAGGGCCGTTGCCCAAACTCGTTTCCAGGTGCCCTTCCAAGGTAGCCCCATAGAGAAAGCGAGCAGATGGCCAGGTCTTAGATTGAGCTGGTAGAGATGTTCTTCCACCCTGTGGGAGGGATGTTCCTCAATCTCATCTCCGAGTCATATTCCCATGGAGAAAGCAAGAGATGGACCTCTCTGGAGAGGCAGGTGGGGTCTCAGATGGAGCTGCTATGGGAGGCTCTTTCTACCCCATAGGAGGGATGTTGCCCAAACCCGTTTCCAGGTCCCCTTCCAAGGTAGCCTCATGGAGAAAGCAGGAGATGAGCAGATCATGGACCTCTCTGGAGAGGCAGGTGGGGTCTCAGATGGAGCTTCTAGAGATGGAGCTTCCACCCCATAGGAGAGACGGTGCCTTAACCCGGACACCCTTGACGCCACCCCTGGCTCCTTGTCTCCCCAGAGTATCCACCTTTCCTTCCTTCGCACCGTGCCCCCTTACTCTCACCAGTCCAACGTCTGGTTCGAGATGATGCGCTTCTACAAATGGAACCACATCATCTTGATCGTCAGTGACGACCATGAGGGCCGGGCGGCCCAGAAGAAGCTGGAGACCCTCCTGGAGGAGAAGGAGTCCAAGGTCAGTAGCTTGAACCGCCACGCTCCTCTTCAAAGTCTCGAGCTTTGTTGTACGTGTGTTAGATTTTATGTCTGTAAAAACACCTTCTCTCTTCTTCCCATTGTTGAACATGACCAACATTATGCTCTAAGCGGCAGAGGTCTAAGGACCTGACAAAAGTTTGTTACTCTTTATTCATTTCATTTGCTTTGCCATGGTCAAAAAAATCTCTGACTACATAAAAAGAAATTAAATCTGAAATCCAAAACAGCCAACAAATGGGGAAACGAGGGGAGACGTAAACTGGAGCTTGGCAAAAACCCGTTCCTTCTCGGGGCAGCTGGTAGGAGAGTAGAGCGTCTAGGAGAGTAGACTTGGATCATAGAGTTGGAAAGGGCCTGGAAGGGTAATCCGGTCCAACCAAGGCAGGAATCTCAATGTAGAATCATAGAGTTGGAAAAGACCCCCCGTGGGTTGTCTGGTCCAACCAAGGAGGCATCTCAACATGGAATCATACAGTTGGAAAGGACCTTGAAAGGTCATCCAGTCCAACCAAGGCAGGAATCTCAACGTAGAATCATAGAGTTGGAAAAGACCCCCAAGCGTTGTCTGGTCCAACCAAGGAGGCATCTCAACACAGAATCATAGAGTTGGAAAGGACCTTGAAAGGTCGTCCGGTCCAACCAAGGCTGGAATCTCAACGTAGAATCATAGAGTTGGGAAAGACCCTCATGGGTTGTCTGGTCCAGCCAAGGAGGCATCTCAACATGGAATCGAGTTTTGAAGGAGCCCCAAGAGAGGCTAGTGAGGCAGGGGTACGCAGCTCTCTTTACATGCTTTCTTCCTCATCTCCAAGGAAGCGCATGGTCAACGCAACAATTTGATCAGTAAAAATGATCATAATTTTATCATATATACCCCCATCCGTCGGACTGGGTTGCCCCCCGATGCTCCAACATATAGAAGGACACCATAAAATGTCCCATCGCCTTTCCCAATCCAAACCTCTCCTGAAGGTCCAGTTCCTTCTCTCCTGGGTTGGGGGGTTCGCAGGATTCCACGCCCTCTGACATTTCTCCCACAAAAATGTCCAGCTGCCCTCAGAAACTCGCAAGGGACATTCACCCATTTAAAGGAGAGGGAGAACTTGCAGGAACCCCGGTAGGAAACATCGTAGGAAACCCCCATAGGAGATATTGTAGGACCCCCCCCCCGGTAGGAAACCTTGTAAAGTAGGAAAGTTGTAGGAAATTTTGTAGGAAATTTATAGGAGATTTCATAGGAAATTTTGTAGGATACTTTGTAGGAAATTTAATAGGAAACTTTGTAGGAAACTTTTAGGAAACTTTGTAGGAAACTTTGTAGGAAATGTAATAGGAAACTTTGTAGGAAAGTTTGTAGGAAAGTTTGTAGGAAATTTAGGAAATTTCATAGGAAAGTTTGTAGGAAATTTAATAGGAAACTTTGTAGGAAATTTAATAGGAAACTTTGTAGGAAACTTTTAGGAAACTTTGTAGGAAACTTTGTAGGAAATGTAATAGGAAACTTTGTAGGAAAGTTTGTAGGAAAGTTTGTAGGAAATTTAGGAAATTTCATAGGAAAGTTTGTAGGAAATTTAATAGGAAACTTTGTAGGAAACTTTTAGGAAACTTTGTAGGAAACTTTGTAGGAAATTTAATAGGAAAGTTTGTAGGAAATTTTGTAGGAAATTTCATAGGAAAGTTTGTAGGAAATTTAGGAAATTTCATAGGAAAGTTTGTAGGAAATTTAATAGGAAACTTTGTAGGAAACTTTTAGGAAACTTTGTAGGAAACTTTGTAGGAAATTTAATAGGAAAGTTTGTAGGAAATTTTGTAGGAAATTTCATAGGAAAGTTTGTAGGAAATTTAGGAAATTTAATAGGAAACTTTGTAGGAAATTTAATAGGAAACTTTGTAGGAAACTTTTAGGAAACTTTGTAGGAAACTTTGTAGGAAATTTAATAGGAAAGTTTGTAGGAAATTTTGTAGGAAATTTCATAGGAAAGTTTGTAGGAAATTTAGGAAATTTCATAGGAAAGTTTGTAGGAAATTTAATAGGAAACTTTGTAGGAAATTTAATAGGAAACTTTGTAGGAAACTTTTAGGAAACTTAATAGGAAACTTTGTAGGAAACTTAATAGGAAACTTAATAGGAAACTTTGTAGGAAACTTAATAGGAAACTTTGTAGGAAACTTAATAGGAAACTTTGTAGGAAACTTTTAGGAAACTTTGTAGGAAACTTTGTAGGAAATTTAATAGGAAAGTTTGTAGGAAATTTTGTAGGAAATTTCATAGGAAAGTTTGTAGGAAATTTAGGAAATTTCATAGGAAAGTTTGTAGGAAATTTAATAGGAAACTTTGTAGGAAATTTAATAGGAAACTTTGTAGGAAACTTTTAGGAAACTTTGTAGGAAATTTAATAGGAAAGTTTGTAGGAAATTTTGTAGGAAATTTCATAGGAAAGTTTGTAGGAAATTTAGGAAATTTCATAGGAAAGTTTGTAGGAAATTTAATAGGAAACTTTGTAGGAAATTTAATAGGAAACTTTGTAGGAAACTTTTAGGAAACTTTGTAGGAAACTTTGTAGGAAATTTAATAGGAAAGTTTGTAGGAAATTTTGTAGGAAATTTCATAGGAAAGTTTGTAGGAAATTTAGGAAATTTCATAGGAAAGTTTGTAGGAAATTTAATAGGAAACTTTGTAGGAAATTTAATAGGAAACTTTGTAGGAAACTTTTAGGAAACTTAATAGGAAACCTTGTAGGAAATTTAATAGGAAACTTAATAGGAAACTTTGTAGGAAACTTAATAGGAAACTTTGTAGGAAACTTAATAGGAAACTTTGTAGGAAACTTTTAGGAAACTTTGTAGGAAACTTTGTAGGAAATTTAATAGGAAAGTTTGTAGGAAATTTTGTAGGAAATTTCATAGGAAAGTTTGTAGGAAATTTAGGAAATTTCATAGGAAAGTTTGTAGGAAATTTAATAGGAAACTTTGTAGGAAATTTAATAGGAAACTTTGTAGGAAACTTTTAGGAAACTTTGTAGGAAACTTTGTAGGAAATTTAATAGGAAAGTTTGTAGGAAATTTTGTAGGAAATTTCATAGGAAAGTTTGTAGGAAATTTAGGAAATTTCATAGGAAAGTTTGTAGGAAATTTAATAGGAAACTTTGTAGGAAATTTAATAGGAAACTTTGTAGGAAACTTTTAGGAAACTTAATAGGAAACTTTGTAGGAAATTTAATAGGAAACTTAATAGGAAACTTTGTAGGAAACTTAATAGGAAACTTTGTAGGAAACTTAATAGGAAACTTTGTAGGAAACTTTTAGGAAACTTTGTAGGAAACTTTGTAGGAAATTTAATAGGAAAGTTTGTAGGAAATTTTGTAGGAAATTTCATAGGAAAGTTTGTAGGAAATTTAGGAAATTTCATAGGAAAGTTTGTAGGAAATTTAATAGGAAACTTTGTAGGAAATTTAATAGGAAACTTTGTAGGAAACTTTTAGGAAACTTTGTAGGAAACTTTGTAGGAAATTTAATAGGAAAGTTTGTAGGAAATTTTGTAGGAAATTTCATAGGAAAGTTTGTAGGAAATTTAGGAAATTTCATAGGAAAGTTTGTAGGAAATTTAATAGGAAACTTTGTAGGAAATTTAATAGGAAACTTTGTAGGAAACTTTTAGGAAACTTAATAGGAAACCTTGTAGGAAATTTAATAGGAAACTTAATAGGAAACTTTGTAGGAAACTTAATAGGAAACTTTGTAGGAAACTTAATAGGAAACTTTGTAGGAAACTTTTAGGAAACTTTGTAGGAAACTTTGTAGGAAATTTAATAGGAAAGTTTGTAGGAAATTTTGTAGGAAATTTCATAGGAAAGTTTGTAGGAAATTTAGGAAATTTCATAGGAAAGTTTGTAGGAAATTTAATAGGAAACTTTGTAGGAAATTTAATAGGAAACTTTGTAGGAAACTTTTAGGAAACTTTGTAGGAAACTTTGTAGGAAATTTAATAGGAAAGTTTGTAGGAAATTTTGTAGGAAATTTCATAGGAAAGTTTGTAGGAAATTTAATAGGAAACTTTGTAGGAAACTTTTAGGAAACTTAATAGGAAACCTTATAGGAAATTTAATAGGAAACTTAATAGGAAATTTTGTAGGAAACTTAATAGGAAACTTTGTAGGAAACTTTTAGGAAACTTTGTAGGAAATTTAATAGGAAAGTTTGTAGGAAATTTTGTAGGAAATTTCATAGGAAAGTTTGTAGGAAATTTAGGAAATTTCATAGGAAAGTTTGTAGGAAATTTAATAGGAAACTTTGTAGGAAATTTAATAGGAAACTTTGTAGGAAACTTTTAGGAAACTTTGTAGGAAACTTTGTAGGAAATTTAATAGGAAAGTTTGTAGGAAATTTTGTAGGAAATTTCATAGGAAAGTTTGTAGGAAATTTAGGAAATTTCATAGGAAAGTTTGTAGGAAATTTAATAGGAAACTTTGTAGGAAATTTAATAGGAAACTTTGTAGGAAACTTTTAGGAAACTTTGTAGGAAACTTTGTAGGAAATTTAATAGGAAAGTTTGTAGGAAATTTTGTAGGAAATTTCATAGGAAAGTTTGTAGGAAATTTAATAGGAAACTTTGTAGGAAATTTAATAGGAAACTTTGTAGGAAACTTTTAGGAAACTTAATAGGAAACCTTATAGGAAATTTAATAGGAAACTTAATAGGAAATTTTGTAGGAAACTTAATAGGAAACCTTGTAGGAAACTTTGTAGTAACTTAATAGGAAACCTTGTAGGAAATTTAATAGGAATCTTTGTAGGAAACCTTGTAGGAAATTTAATAGGAAAGTTTGTAGAAAATTTAACAGGAAACTTTGTAGGAAACTTAATAGGAAACTTTGTAGGAAATATTGTAGGAAACTTAATAGGAAACTTTGTAGGAAATATTGTAGGAAACTTAATAGGAAACTTTGTAGGATTTTTTTTGTAGGAAACTTTTAGGAAACGTAATAGGAAACCTTGTAGGAAACTGGCTTTCCCCCTGCTCCTCTGTTACGGCGCCCCCCGCCCCCCCTCCCCGGATCAGGAGGAGTTTGGATATGGAATTTGCTTTGAGTGCCCGTCTTTCTTTTTTCAACTGTTTATAATCTTCTTCTGTGTCTGCATATTTTCTCTGTGCACATTACCCATCAGAGTAAAAAAAGGAGCTATGACAGCCTCGAACAGCTATCCTTTGAGAACAAGCGAGGACCCAAGGTATCTTTGCATGGAAATGCACGCCGCCCACCAAACCTAACGAGCCAAAAAAATAAAAAATAAGAAATTAATAAACTGGGCCGCCTGGGCCCATGGGCACCCCACAAAAAATAAGAATAAATTTTAGATATATATATATATATATTTAAAGGGAAAAATTAAAAAATATCTCTTGAGCCAGCGAGCAGACTCCATGTTGTGTTTTTTTTGGGTCGCACGTTTTTTTCTGTTGGGATCTGCTTGGTTTGACCTTAACCTTGAGGAGCAAGCCAACCTTGGACGTCTTTCTCCGGGAGACCATGCATGTGCAGCCAGAGCGAATTTGCAAGTTTCTTTCCCCCCCTGTTTCCTCCTGGGACCATCCGATCCCCCCCTTCCTGCTCTCGTCTTCCTGCTCCGCCCCTTCCTGTCCTGACAGGAAACATGAGATGCTCACTCCGACTCCTTTTCCCGCGCCTCGGAAGGTGGACCCCTTGCGTGTTTTCCTCCCCTTTTCCTGTTTTTTTTTTTTAAATTTTAAGTTTTTTTTTTTTTTTAAAGCAACAGTCGTTTGAGGGGTCAACTGCATCGCAAAACCAGCCAGCCAATCGATATATGGATATACGCAGTCGCCGCCGGAGGAGCTCCCTCGCCGTCGCAAAGCCAACGGCGCCGGGGCAAAAAAGGCAGCTCGGCAATTCGCTCCTCACGAGATGGAGGGGATTCTGCAAATTTTGCAAAAAAATAGTTGTTGCAAATTTTGCAAAAAAAAGTTGTTGCAAATTTTGCAAAAAAAGTTTGCAAGTTTTGCAAAAAAATAACTGCAAATTTTGCAAAAAAAGGTTTTTGCAAATTTTGCAAGAAATAATTTTCTTGCAAAATTTGCACAAACAAAAAAAAATCACAAGAAATCAATTTGCCACGGCGGGTGGAATTATTTCGGCGGCTGCTGTGTATCTCTATATATGCCTTTTTTTCCTCTTTCCTGTACCAATGCACGACCTTCTTTTGGGGATGGAGTGACTTCTGTTTGCATGCCCAGTGCAACAACAAAGAAAAATGGTGATTTTTTTTGAAATAGAAAATAAAATTAAAAATAAGATTTTTTTTTAAAGGGGTGGTGGAGGAAATGAACCCCAGCAGGAAGAAAAAAAGAAAAAAATAACAGGGGTGGGGGGGAAATCTGATAAAAAAAGAAATGAGAAACGACCTTTCCAGGTAGACCTTGGAAAGAGAGGCGGAAGTATCTTTCTGAGGAAAGCATGGCTCTCGCATGTGGGATCGGGGCCGGGCCGACTGACCCAATATGCTCGCGCCAACCTTGCAGGCGGAGAAAGTCCTTCAGTTTGAGCCGGGCACCAAGAACGTGACGTCTCTTCTCCTGGAAGCCAAGGAACTGGAGGCCAGGGTCATCATCTTGTCTGCCAGGTAAGGGCCGGCCGGCGGGGCGAGGTTTGGGTCAGGTGAGTGGAGGCGACCCAGATTGCCCCCGGTTCCAATGATTCCATCCCCTCCTCCAACGTTTCTCCTGGGAAAAGAGGGACCTGCTGTTCGAATCCCTGTGACGGGGTGAGCTCCCATTGCTCGGTCCCTGCTCCTGCCAACCTAGCAGTTCAAAAGCACGTCAAAGTGCAAGTAGATCAATAGGGACCACTCCAGCGGGAAGGTAAACGGCGTTTCCGTGCGCTGCTCTGGTTCACCAGAAGCGGCTTAGTCCTGCTGGCCACATAACCGGAAGCTGTACGCTGGCTCCCTCGGCCGGTAAAGCGAGATGAGCGCTGCAACCCCAGAGTCGTCCGCGACTGGACCTAACGGTCAGGGGTTCCTTTACCTTTTTACCATCGCCTCTGACATTTATCCCATGAAAACAGGGACCTCCTATTCCATCCCTTCCAGAATTCATCCCATTAAAATAGGGACTTCGGCCATCCCTCTGATGTTCCTACCATGAAAATATGGACCTCCTACCATCCCAACAGGGATGCAGGTGGCGCTGTGGGTTAAACCCCAGAGCCTAGGGCTTGCCGATCAGAAGGTCAGTGGTTCGAATCCCCACGACGGGGTGAGCTCCCATTGCTTGGCCCCTGCTCCTGCAGGTCCCACCTAGCAGTTCGAAAGCACATCAAAGTGCAAGTAGATAAATAGGTACTGCTCCGGCGGGAAGGCAAACGGCATTTCCGTGCGCTGCTCTGGTTCCCCCATGAAAATAGTCGTTGTTTAGTCGTTTAGTCGTGTCCGACTCTTTGTGACCCCATGGACCAGAGCACGCCAGGCACTCCTGTCTTCCACCGCCTCCTGCAGTTTGGTCAGACTCATGTTGGTAGCTTCGAGAACACTGTCCAACCATCTTGTCCTCTGTCGCCCCCTTTTCCTTGTGCCCTCCATCTTTCCCAACATCAGGGTCTTTTCCAGGGAGTCTTCTCTTCTCATGAGGTGGCCAAAGTCTTGGAGCCTCAGCTTCAGGATCTGTCCTTCCAGTGAGCACTCCGGGCTGATTATCCCATGAAAATAGGGACCTCCTATTCCATCCCTTCCAAAAGTCATCCCCTTAAAATAGGGACTTCGGCCATCCCTCTGATGTTCCTACCATGAAAAGATGGACCTCCTACCATCCCAACAGCCTTCTTCTCTTTCTCCAGTGAGGACGACGCCACCACTGTGTACACGGCTGCCGCCAAAGAAAACATGACCGGTCCCGGCTACGTCTGGCTGGTGGGCGAACGGGAGATCTCCGGGAACGCCCTACGGAATGCGCCAGAAGGTAACATGCAAGGTCCAGCTGCCCCATGGTTTATCGCCCGGCGGTCCTCTCCTTCCATTCTCTAAATCCACCTGGATGGCCTTTGGGGTCCCAGCCAACCCGGTTGTCTGTCTCTCCCCACCCCACCCGTTCCAGGTCTCATTGGTCTGCAGCTCATGAACGGCAAGAATGAGTCAGCTCACATCCGCGACGCCGTGGCCATGGTGGCCCAGGCGGTCCATGACTTATTTGAGAAGGAGAACATCACCGACCCGCCCAGGGGGTGCGTGGGGAACACCAACATTTGGAAGACGGGGCCTCTCTTCAAGAGGTAAGAGCGTTCTGGTCACCTAGGACCTGGATTGTTTTTTGGGGGGGTAGGGCGTCTGTAATTTCGCGGGGGGGGGGGACGTCAGAGGGGACAGAAGGACGTCCATAATTTCGTGGGAGACATTTCCAGAGCTCCGCATCTCGGTCAATCCGCCAGTGTGGTGTAGTGGTTAAGAGCGGTGGACTCGTAATCTGGTGAACCGGGTTCACGTCTCCGCTCCTCCACATGCAGCTGCTGGGTGACCTCGGGCTAGTCACATTTCTCTGAAGTCTCTCAGCCCCACTCACCTCACAGAGTGTTTGTTGTGGGGGAAGAAGGGAGAGGAGAATGTGAGCCGCTTTGAGACTCCTTCGGGTAGTGATAAAGCGGGATATCAAATCCAAACTCTTCTTCTTCTTCTCCCCAGGGTGCTGATGCAGACGAAGTACGCTGACGGTGTGACGGGCAGGGTGGAGTTCAATGAGGACGGGGACCGCAAGTACGCCAACTACAGCGTCATGAACCTGCAGAACAACAAGCTGGTGCAGGTCGGCGTCTACAACGGCAGCCACGTAAGTCTCCCTGGGGAGCCTTGCCTGGGGGTCAGACTGGACGACCCTCGGGGGTCCCATTCCGACTCTATGGCCATCTAACCGGGAAGGCTGGTAGAGAAGGTCTGGTCACAACCCTTCTCCCCTCCCCTCCGCAGTTTCTGCCCAATGACCGCAAGATCATCTGGCCTGGAGGAGAAACCGAGACGCCGCAGGGCTACGAGATGTCTACAAAGCTCAAGGTATCGTCTCTGCTCCACCTTCCTCTCTTACTAAGGTCAGCCTGGTGAGGAACAGTTGAAGGAGCTGGAGAAGAGGAGGCCAAGGAGATATGAGAGCCACCTTCAAACATCTCAAGATGATTGAGGGCCTAGAAGCCAAGCCTTAGGAGGAACGGTTGAAGGAGATAGGAATACTTAGTATGAGAAAAGAGGAGGCTGAGAGGAGATGTTAGGGCCACCTTCAAACATCTAAAGATGATGGAGGGTCTAGAAGCCGAGCCTTCGGAGGAACGGTTGAAGGAGATAGGAATACTTAGTCTGAGGCAGAGGTCATATGAGAGCCATCTTCAAATATCTCAAGGGCTTTGGCCTGGAAGAGGGAACAAGTGTGTTTTCTCCCACTCCAGAGGGTAGGACTCAAACCCATGGCTTCCAGCTCCAGGAAAGGAGAGGCCAGCCCGACATGAATAAGAAATTTGCATCCGGCCGTGGGGTGCAAGCAAGCGGGCTCTCCTTCCTTGGAGGTTTCCAAGCAGAGGTTGGATGGGTGCTTGAGTGGAGATGGTTGCATCGCAGGGGGTGTTGGTGTAGATGACATTCCTGAATTCCACGTCAAGATCCCTGCACCCAACTCTCCCATTCCAGGAGAATTCCTTCCAGTAGCACCTTAGAGACCAACTAAGTTTGTTCTTGGTATGAGCTTTCGTGTGCATGCACACGAAAGCTCATACCAAGAACAAACTTAGTTGGTCTCTAAGGTGCTACTGGAAGGAATTTTTTTATTTTGTTTTGACTATGACAGACCAACACGGCTATCTACCTGTAACTGATTCCAGGAGAAGGTAGCAGAGGGATTGATCATCCGGTCTGGCTTGGAGGGGGACTGTGTGCCACCTTCTAACTTTTGGGGGGTGTCTCCCTCCGCAGATTGTCACCATCCACCAAGAGCCCTTCGTCTACGTCAAACAGACCCTCGCCGATGGCAAGTGCAAAGCCCTCACCAACAGCACCGGTGGCTTGGTGCAGCAAGTCCTCTGCACGGGGCCCAACGAGACGATGCCAGGTAAGTCTCAAACCCAGAGCTGGGCCGTCGGGTCGGAAGCTCTCCCGCCAACTGTCTCCATCAGGCTCTCCTTCCTGGGAGGTTCTTTCTGTCCTGGATGCCTGAGATGAGACCTTGTCCTTCAAGCGGGGTTAGTCTAGATCAGGCTTCCTCAAGATGTTTTGGGCCTACAGCTCCCATGATCCCTAGCTAGCAGCATGAGTGGTCAGGGATGGTGGGGAGCCGTTCCCCATTGATAAATTTGGCTTCCAGCCTGCTGAGCTGGATTCGTTCCAGATCATATATGGAATGGAATCACCTGGAGGGCCGAGGTTGAGGAAGCCTGCTCTAGAAGGGTCCCCTTCAGATGATTCCATTCCATCTATGATCAGGAACGAATCCAGCTCAGCAGGCTGGAAGCCAAATGGATCGACGGGGAACAGATTGGATCTCAACCGGGAAGCCATCAACATGGGGCCGGATGACATGGTATCTGCTCAACGGATTGGCCTGGAGGTGGAGCGATTCAGAAGGTCCCTTCCGTCGGGGACCTTCTCTTAATCGGCCTCCATGGCCCCCGTTTCTCCTGCCAACCCAGGCCGCCCCAGTGTGATGCTCTGCTGCTATGGCTTCTGCATCGACCTCCTGATCAAGCTGGCCAAGACCATGAACTTCACCTACGAGGTCCACCTGGTGGGCGACGGGAAGTTCGGCACCCAGGAGCGGGTGAGTGGGTTTTGGGAAGGCCAGCCGGGAAACCCGGTTCTACCATCATCTCTGACACTCATCCCATGAAAATACAGAGGTTCTACCATAATCTCCGACATTCATCCCATGAAGATACGGAGGTTCTACCATCATCTCCGACATTCATCCCATGAAAATACGGAGGTTCTACCATAATCTCCGATGCTCATCCCATGAAAATATGGAGGTTCTACCATCATCTCCAACATTCATCCCATGAAGATACGGAGGTTCTACCATCATCTCCGACATTCATCCCATGAAGATACGGAGGTTCTACTATCATCTCCGACATTCATCCCATGAAAATATGGAGGTTCTACCATCATCTCCAACATTAATCCCATGAAGATACGGAGGTTCTACCATCATCTCTGACATTCATCCCATGAAGATACGGAGGTTCTACCATCATCTCTGACATTCATCCCATGAAGATACGGAGGTTCTACCATCATGACACTCATCCCATGAAAATACGGAGGTTCTACCATCATCTCCGACATTCATTCCATGAACATACGCACCTCCTTACTCTTCTCACACCGGCTCTGTCTCGCCGCAGGTGAACAACAGCAACAAGAAGGAGTGGAACGGCATGATGGGTGAGCTCTTGAGCGGCCAGGCCGACATGATCGTGGCTCCTCTGACCATCAACAATGAGAGGGCACAGTACATCGAGTTCTCCAAGCCTTTCAAGTACCAGGGACTCACCATCCTGGTGAAAAAGGTAGGTAGACATGGCAAACGACCACTAGGCATCACTACTGCCCTCCAGAGGGCTTGCTCCAAAATGGTGGCCATGCTCTGCTTTGGTCAAGTCCTTCCCTGCACAAAATCCCAGCGGAATTTCTCGTTGATATAATACGGCCAGCATCGATTAACAACATCACGTAGGGGCGTTTTATGATGGCCCACCCTTGAAGCACCGGAGGAGGAGGAGGAGAGAACCGTCCTCTTTCCGTGATCTCCTCAATCACCGTGAGGAACCCGCTGCCGCCGGGGTCTTCACCCAGCCGCTGAACGCCCGTTTCCACTTCTCCGTTGCAGGAAATCCCCCGAAGCACCTTGGACTCATTTATGCAGCCGTTCCAGAGCACCCTGTGGCTTCTGGTGGGCCTCTCAGTCCATGTGGTGGCTGTGATGCTGTATCTCCTGGACCGCTTCAGGTAACTGTGGATACCCCTTGGTCTTCCTGGTCTCCTCCTCCTCCTTCCTCCTTCTCCTCCTTCCTGGTCTCCCCCCTCCTCCTCTTCCCTCCTCCTCCTCCCCCTCTACCCCTTGGTCTTCCTGGTCTCCTCCTTCCTCCTCCTCCTTCCTCTACCCCTTGGTCTTCCTGGTCTCCTCCTCCTCCTTCCTCTACCCCATGGTCTTCCTGGCCTCCTCCTCCTCCTCCCTCTTCTTCTTATCTCTCCCTTCCCCAGTGGAGAACATGGGGAGACTTCACAAGCGACCACCCAGTAGAATTGGGAAGGAGCCCACTGCTGTCATTCCATCCAATTTTCTTCGATGTAGGAATCTCAACCTAGAACCGTAGGGTGGTGTTGGGACCCCAAATTTGATCCAGGCCCAAGGCAGGATGGGGAGACCAGAGGAGCAAGGAGAAGTTATTCAGCTCTGCTTCCTCCCACCCATGAATGGGCGCAGGGACAAGGAACTGGATGGGCTGTTCCTCAAGATGCCACCAAATTACGTCCCCATCAGTGATGGAAAGGGACCTCTGTCCATTGGCTTTGCATAACTTATTCCACCTGCAAACCACACAAAGGAAACCGAGGAGTCCTTGAAGCTCTGCCCTCTGCCCGCCCCGGACTTCTGGAGTTCCTCGCACCCGTGAGGTCCAGAAACTTCTTTTCCATGGGGCATCTTCCAAGGCCTGCTCCCCTGGCCGACAGCTGACCGCTCGCCCCGCTTGCTTTCTTGCAGCCCCTTCGGCCGCTTCAAAGTCAACAGCGAGGAAGAGGAAGAGGACGCCCTGACGCTGTCGTCGGCCATGTGGTTCTCCTGGGGAGTCTTGCTCAACTCTGGCATCGGAGAAGGTGAGTCTCTCCGGTGGGAACGATCTGGACGGGTCCATCCGTAGAGGCTGCCAAGCAAAGGCTGATGCCGTCGACCCCATCTCATCTTCTCTGACATTTCTCCCATGGAAATAGGGACGTCCACCTCAGCTTCATCCTCTCTGGGTTCTACCCCAGTTAGATGGTCTTCTTGAGGGGTGGCACTAGAGAGCTTGGGTGAGGTCTATTTCCCCCAGCTTTCAGTCCTTCAGATACTCGAGGACCTTCCCAACCTGCCCTTTCTCTTCCAGGCGCTCCCCGGAGCTTCTCCGCTCGGATCCTGGGGATGGTGTGGGCCGGATTCGCCATGATCATCGTGGCCTCTTACACAGCCAACCTGGCTGCCTTCCTGGTGTTGGACAGACCCGAGGAACGGATCACGGGCATCAACGATCCCAGGGTAAGCAGGGAAGGGGAACACCAACCCTCGGACGTTTCTCCCGTGAGAATAGGGATGTCCGACCATCCGCTCTAACATTTCTCCCACCAAAATACGGACGTCCGACCATCTCCTCTAACATTTCTCCCATGAGAATACGGACGTTCTACCACCCCTTCCAACATTTCTCCCATGAAAATACAGACGTTCTACCATATCCTCTAACATTTTTCCCATGAGAATATGGACGTCCTACCATCTTCTCTAACATTTCTCCCATGAAAATACGGACGTCCTATTCCATCCTTTCCAGAATTTATCCAATGAAAATAGGGACTTCTACCATCCCTCTGATGTTCCTACCAGCCCCTCCAACATTTATCCCATGAGAATACGGACATCCTACTATCCCCTCCGACATTTCTCCCATGAGAATACGGACCTTCTACCTCCCCTTTCCTAGTTGCGCAACCCGTCTGACAAATTCATCTACGCTACCGTCAAGCAGAGCTCAGTGGACATCTACTTCCGCCGCCAGGTGGAGCTCAGCACCATGTACCGGCACATGGAGAAGCACAACTACGAAAGCGCGGCAGAAGCCATCCAGGCCGTCCGGGATAAGTGAGCTGGACCCCCTACGACTTTTCCGGGTGGGCGGGCTGGGAGGACATGCTGGACCAATGGGTGAAGAGGCGTTGGATGGTGGGATTCCATTTATTTATTTATTTTGGCCCATTCATTTCCATTAATCTGGACCAATTAACAACCCACTGATTTGAAGCCCACCCAACTGCGAAGAAATTTGGCTGGGATTTCTAATAAATTATTATGGGATTTCTAAGAAATTGTTTGGGTGAGATTTCGAAGAAATGTTGCTGGGATTTCTAAGAAATTTGGCTGGGATTTCTAATAAATTGTTTGGCTGGGATTTCTAAACAAAATGTTTTGCGGGAATTTATAATAAATTGTTTTGCAGAAATACGTAAGACATTTTGCTGGAATTTCTAATAAAATGTTTGGCTGGGATTTCTAATCAATGATTTTGCAGGAATTTCTAAGGAAAGCTTTGTGGGAATTTATAATAAATGGTTTGGTGGGAATTTATAATAAACGGTTTTGTGGGAATTTATAAGAAACTAGTGGACGTTCAGCCCGTTAAATTAACGGGCGCTAGAACATATGTGGTAAAACATTTTTAAAAACAGGACTTCTTTCCCTCAGGCAAGTGGGATTAGGACAGCAGCCTTCATGTAAGGCAGCCGGGCCTCATCCTGCGGCGCGTCCGAGAGAAGCTGTGAGGGAAACTGGCCCCTCCCGTTACATAAAAGTCCCTAAAGCGTGCGGCGGAGGAGGGGGAATGGGCTCAAATCCCACGTCCGCTTTCCCTCCGTAAGCAAACTCCGTGTGGAAACGGCCATGGCAGCCCCCGCCTCCCTTTGCCCTTTTGGCTCCCAGCCCCTTCATGAACCACACCGAGTTCCTGTACAGGGACATGGCGAGGACGGGACGGGGGCTGCTTTGAGCCCCTGAGGGAGGGAGGCCGCCTCCCGGGCAGGGCCGTCGGCCTAGGGCGGGCGGGTGAGTGGAATCCTTGAGTAACTCCCATCACTCACACACACAAAATGGCCGCCAGCAACTTTCTTTGAGTGCAGGGCGAGGCAGCCCCTCCCCTCCCGCACTTCCGATTGGCGGCCTCCGACCGTCTCATCTGCATAGAGTCTCTGCGCTCCAATCCCTGTGTCCGTGGGGCACATGCCCAGTTGCGAATTCCACTGACACTCGGAAAGCTACGGACGGACACAGGCACTTTATTATATAGGATGGTTTTGGGGAAATTTATAATAAACAGTTTTGTGGGAATTTATAATAAATTGTTTTGCGGGAATTTCTAAGCAAAGGTTTTGGTGGGAATTTCTAAGGAATGGTTTTGCCAGGATTTCTGACCATGTCCTTTGGGGATCACTTGATACTGGGGGAATTCTCAGTTGGAAGAGGGGGGAGGGAAGGATTCTAGAATTCGCCGGGAGACCCCTTTCCCCGTTGACCCTTCCCGCCTGTGTCTCCCCCCACCCCAGCAAGCTCCACGCCTTCATCTGGGACTCGGCTGTGCTGGAGTTCGAAGCCTCCCAGAAGTGTGACCTGGTGACCACCGGAGAGCTCTTTTTCCGGTCGGGATTCGGCATTGGCATGCGGAAGGACAGCCCCTGGAAGCAGAACGTCTCGCTGGCCATCCTGAAGTCGGTACCCCCTCCCCGCGGGAACGCCGGCGCTCCGGGGGGGAGGGCGGGAGGATTGGGTGGAGAACGCTGGGCCCATCCCCGATCCCATCCCAGATTGATTGAAGGTCCCTCTTTTCACGGGAGAAAGGTCCGGGCATCCCCTCCAACGGGAATCGGGGCAAAAACAGGAAGTCCAGGGTTCAAACCGGAAACCTCCCCTTCCCCGGAATTGGGATGTTCCGGGATCAAATCCGGAAGGATAAAAGAGGGAGTCCGGTTGGGCCTGACCTCCTCTGGATCTGTCAAAGATGGCCGACGAGCCTTCTGGGTCAAGTTCCCGATTGGTGCTCCTGGAAGTTGTCCAGGAAGCAGGAAGTGGCCTTTTCCGGGACTCCCTTGGGTCACCCGTAAGAGATTTGAGGGTGTCAGGGCAGGGCTTCCCCTGGCCTTCAAGATGGCGGGACCCCCCTGCTCCAGCTCTCTCCTCCCGCCCACAGCCTCCACGAAAATGGCTTCATGGAAGAGCTGGACAAGACCTGGGTGAGGTACCAGGAGTGCGACTCGCGAAGCAACGCCCCGGCCACCCTCACCTTTGAGAACATGGCAGGTGGGTTCCTGGTCGTCCCCGTCCCGGAGCTCCCTTCCCACAGGGATCGGAGAAGAAGGGGCGAGAGAGACACCACCGCCCCCGGGGGTCATCCAGTCCAACCCCCAGCAAGGCACAGGTCTTGGCTCGAGTATCCAGTGCTTAGGCCGGCTTTTAAGACTATTGAGATGATGGTGACGGGTGATGGGTGATGATGATGAGTACCAAACTGAGATTCACAAAATGTTTAGGCCCGGGTATGCATCCCTCCACAAAAAAGCACTGATGATGATGATGATGACGTCGACTGCTGCTGCTATACCCCACCCATCTGGCTGTGTTTCCTCAGCCACTCTTGATCATCTATCTCTATACCTATACCAAATCTATTCCTATATCTTTATTATCTACTAGTAAATTAAGCCTGTTAACAAAAACAGGCGCTAGAAAGCTCTCTCTCTCTCACACACACACACCCCCCCCCACTTACCAGACCTCCACAAAGTTTGGCTCTGTCTCCCTCCCTCTCCCTCCCCCTCCCACACACACAGCGCCGGCCAACCGCCCCTTCCCGCGCGTCGCTTCATTCTGCGCGCAGCAGCAGCTGCCGCAGTTCGCGTCTCCCTCCCATCGCGGGCGGGCGGCGGCGGCGGCGGAGCAGCCCCTGTCCCGGGCGGAGGGAGCGTCTTGGAGCAGCCACAGCAGCAGCAGCAGCAGCTGCGCCGGCCAACCGCCCCTTCCCGCGAGTGTGTGCTCGCGCCTCCCTTTCTCTCGCTGTTTTTCTCTCTCTCCCCTCCCCTCCTCCCTCCTCTTTTTGCTTTCCCTCCTCCTCCCCCCCCCCCTCGCGCTGCCTTGCCTGCCCGGTGCATTCTCCGATTAAAGGGAGGAGGAGGAGAGCAGAGAAGGCGGAGGAGAGTGGTCCCTTCCCGGCTTCCGAAGGCCCCGCTATCCCGCTGTTCCCCTCCCCCCCCACCAGCTCGGGCCGCCGGAGCTGCTTCCGCTTCGCTATTTTCTCTTTTCCCGCCTCCTCCGCCGGCGCCTGAGGGAAGCGTAGGCCTCGGCTCTCGAGAGCGCCTCGGGAAGGGGCTGGAGGCCGCCGGAGGCGGCTTCTCCTCCGCCTCTTCCCTACTCACACCGGCGGCCCTGGCCCGAGCAGGGGCTCCCGCGGTGACTAAGGAAAGGGCGGGATGGCGGCGGCAGTGGCCTCCTCCTCCTCGCTCCGGGCAACCCGCGTCCATTGCGGCGTCTCCGGGTTGGGGGAGCTCGGGGGGCCCCGTCCGTCCCAGCAAAGGCCACCCCACTCGCCGGGCCGGGGAGGAGGGAAGGCGGCGAGCCCGATACCCCGCTTCGGATTCGGGGCGGAGTGTCGCCGGGAGTGGAGGGCGAGGCCGGCGGCGGTCGGTTGCCCCCTCAGCGGCCCGGGAGGGCGACCGTGCGAGGCGCCGGCACTGAGGCAACTGACGACGCGCCTGCGCACGGCCGCCCTCTCGGACACGCCCCCTCTCCGCCCTCTCCAATCCATGTGTGACTGGAACGCACGCGCAGTTGCGAATTCCTGTGACACACGGAAAGTAGTACGTCCCGACACAGGCTCTTTATTATATAGGTTATATATAAAAATGTTCCCATTGCGTGCGTGGCGGACCCAACCGTGCTCCGTAACCGCTGGACCGAATCGCATCAAATTTAGGACACATCGTAGCATGACCATCAAGGAAGGATCTGGCGTAATAAAAATTCAGAAAAACCACACCTGTCATACCTAAAATAAAGAAAAACCGCAAAAAAATCTGTCCCACACATATGACACCATCAGCAAAACAGCGCCCTCTAGCGACGGCTATGCTGGTACTACAGCTAAATAAGCAAGAAATTTGGGCTTACGTATGACATCACAGCAAAACCTCGCCCTCTCTGTCCACCATTTCACACAGTGCCTACAACGCCTCACAGCCATTTGCGCCCTCACACCACCCAAACCGCAGCCTCCGAGCCGCCATTGACACCCTCCCGCCGCCATTACAGGCGCCTCAGGACCGCAATCTGAGGCCTTCACCCGCCGAGGACACTGACAGCCTCCCGCCGCCATTAGAGGCGCCTCAGCAAAACAAGGCCACATGTCTGAAGACAGGCCACAGGCCTGCCTCCATTTTCACTGACAAACTGTTTCTCTGCAAGGATTGGCTGGGAAACAGGGAAATGTAAATATCTCTTTTGTCAAAGACACGCTGGGAAATGGAGGCCGCTGCCTCTCGCAGTTAACTAGGCCGGACCCGCAAGGCACACTGGGAAATGGAGTCAAGGCGCCCTGTGGGTGAAATAAGCTCTTTCGCCCAAACCACAAGGCATGCTGAGAAATGGTGGGCTTATTATCCCAACCAACCGTGCGGCGTCAGAGGCCTCCTTCCTCGGCTTTTTCTGCCACAGGCCGCAAGAGGGCACCTGAGCATGTGCAGAGTGTACACGACGCAGGCGGTGGTAGGTGGGGGTTTATTTTGGCTGCGGCTGCTACCGATGGTAATAAGCATAAAATCAGCCACAGCAAAGCGTGGCCGGGCCCGCTAGTTATCTATATATATAAAACCGTTCAAGTTGGATGTTTGTTAGCAATGGCCTTTCTCCGTAACCCCTTGATCGATTCTGTTCATATTTGGACACAACGTTCCATGCCCATATGGGAGTGATCATATGTACTTACATTGCATAAATACCACACCTTTCCCAGGTAAAAATGGGATTTTCTGCAAGAAAATAGCACCCTCCAGTGGATGTTAAACAGCACAACACAACACACCTCTTTCTGACCCCTCCTCCTCCTTTCCCGATGTCATTACCACCATCCAATCGACAGACAGACCGCCCACAAACACTAGTGGGACAAAGAACCTCATAGACTAAAATAGTAGTAATAAACAGTTGTAGAAACGAAGACAAAAACGGGAGGGGCAAACGGAGAACACATACACTGAACTTCAACGAGATAAGCTGTAAGTAAACATACGCTTTCTCTTTCATACTGTATCTTACGTTTGCATTTCACCAAATCAGCCACAGCAAGGTGTGGCCTGGTCAGCTAGTTCTTACTATTATTCTTACTATTGTTATTATTCTTACTATTTTTTATTACTTTTATTACTATTTTTTATTATTAATTTACTTATACCCCTCCCATCTGGCTGGGTTTCCTCAGCCACTGTTTATTATCTACTAGTGGTTTTTAGCCCGTTAAAAAACGGGCGCTAGAACACGCGGTCAAACCCCACCCACCCACCCACCCACCCTCACTTCCCAGACCTCCAGAAACAGTTCGCCTCTGTCTCCCTCCCTCTCCCTCCCCCCCCCACACCCATCCCCCCACCCATCTCCCCCACCTCCCACACACAGTTCGCCTCTCCCTCCCTCCCCCTTCCCCCATCTCCCCCCCACCTCCCCCACCTCCACACACAGCTCGCCTCTCTCTCTCTCTCTCTCCCTCTCTCTCTCTCTCTCTCACACACACACACCTCCCCCCACACCTCCCCCCACTTCCCACACCTCTACAAATAGCTCACCTCTCTCTCTCCCTCCCCCCCACACACCCACCTCCCCCCCACCCATCCCCGGCGACCGGGTGGCAGCGCGAGGCGGTCAGGGGGCGGGGCCCCCACATCCCACCTCCACCCGAGAGCGCCGCCCGCCGCCACTGCCGCCGCACCCGCAAGTCGGCGGCCGCCCCATCCAGACGCACGGGGAAGCAGCAGCCAGCAGCAGCCGCGCCGGCCAACCGCCCCTTCCCGCGCGTCGCCTCAGTCTGCGCGCAGCAGCAGCTGCCGCCTCAGCCTGAGAGGCGGCTGCAGCTGCGTCGGCTTCGGCATCGCGGGTGGGCGGGCGGTGGCGGCGGCGGCGGCGGAGCAGCCCCTGTTCCGGGCGGAGGGAGCGTCTCGGAGCAGCAGCCGCCGGAGCATGGCGGCGGCGGCCGGAGGAGGAGGAGGAGGAGGCTCCATGCAAGGCGGCGGCGCTGCCCCAAGTGACAACGTGCGTGCGCCGCCGCTGCCTCCCGGACACGCCCCCTCTCCGGCCGCTCCAATGGCTGCGTCCCTGTTGGGGGGGGAACCAATCCCTGTGTCAGTGGGACGCATGCCCAGTTGCGAATTCCACTGACACACGGAAAGTACGCACGGACACAGGCACTTTATTATATAGGATATCTATATCTCTTTATTACTATTCTTACTATTCTTCTATTTTTCTTAGTTATTATTCTTACTATTGTTATTATTAGTAGTATTATTCTTACTATTCTTACACAACCTTGATGGCAGAAAGTGAGGAGGAATTAAATAACCTTTTAATTAGGGTGAAAGAGGAGAGCGCAAAATATGGTATCAAAAAAACGAAGATCATGGCCACTGGTCCCCTCACCTCCTGGCAAATAGAAGGGGAAGAAATGGAGGCAGGGAGAGATTTGACTTTCTTGGGTTCCATGATCACTGCATATCATGGTGACAGCAGTCACGAAATTAAAAGACGCCTGCTTCTTGGGAGAAAAGCAATGACAAACCTAGACAGCATCTTCAAAAGCAGAGACATCACCTTGCCGACAAAGGTCCGTCTAGTTCAAGCTATGGTTTTCCCAGTAGTGATGTATGGAAGTGAGAGCTGGACCATCAAGAAGGCTGATCGCCAAAGAATGGATGCTCTTTAATTCTGGTACTGGAGGAGACTCTTGAGAGTCCCATGGACTGCAAGAAGATCAAACCTATCCATTCTTAAGGAAATCAGCCCGGAGTGCTCACTGGAAGGACAGATCCTGAAGCTGAGGCTCCAAGACTTTGGCCACCTCATGAGAAGAGAAGACTTCCTGGAAAAGACCCTGATGTTGGGAAAGATGGAGGGCACAAGGAGAAGGGGCTGACAGAGGAAGAGATGGTTGGACAGTGTTCTCGAAGCGACCAACATGAGTCTGACCAAACTGCGGGAGGCAGGGGAAGACAGGAGGGCCTGGCGTGCTCTGGTCCATGGGGTCACAAAGTGTCGGATACAACTAAACGACTAAACAACAACAGCAGCAGCAGCAGCAGCAGCAGCAGCAGCAGCAGCAGCAGCAGCAGAACAGTGTGATGAAGGCAACCAAAGCCCAACACTTGTCCAAAAAAGGTCCCCACCCCTGAACTGAGGAGGGGGTTGTTCCTTCCGATGAAGACAGTGTTTTCTGACTACCTCCTTTTTCCACCCCATTGTCCGACTACCAGCTCCTTCTCATTTTTTTCCATTTTTATATGTGAGGTAGGCTGCTGTTCTTCCCTACCTTGCTAAAACAGACAAAAGGCTAAGTAACTGATTTACACAAATTTCAACGTTTTAACCAATTAACCACTCTAAAATGTTAAGTGGATCTAAGGGATGTGTACAACTAAAGCCTTTTCAGAGCAGCCCCACGGAAACGAATGGACATAAGTAAAGCCATGCTGCTTGACGTCACTGGATCCACACTGTGTACGACTAATGCTAGATAGAACCCCGCCTGCTGAATGACTGATTATTCACTTTGTATAAAGACAAATGGTCAGGCAACAGACAGCTCTTTTCACTAGCAACAGCCTTTGTCTTTGCTTTGTAATAGCTGTGTGCCTTCAAGGGGAGCAAAGGTGAGATATAAATTCAATAAAGAATGATAAAGAAAAGAAAATAGCTGGGACGAGAAAACGACACTTCCAGGTTCAGAGGTGGTCTACTTCAGAATGCCAGCTACAGGAGGGTAACAGCAAGAAGAGAGATGGTGCCTTTCTGCTCTGCTGCTGGGTTTCCCAGAGGTTCAAAGTTCATAGCAGTGAGAAACAAGATATGCTGGTCTCATCCAGCTGGGTGGTTTCTGTTTCCGTTTAAGTATTTTGAATTCTGGTGCTGGAGGAGACTCTTGAGAGTCCCATGGACTGCAAGAAGATCAAACCTATCCATTCTTAAAGAAATCAGCCCTGAATGCTCACTAGAAGGACAGATCCTGAAGTTGAGGCTCCAGTACTTTGGCCACCTCCTGAGAAGAGAAGACTCCCTGGAAAAGACCCTGATGTTGGGAAAGATGGAGGGCACAAGGAGAAGGGGACGACAGAGGACGAGATGGTGGGACAGTGTTCTCAAAGCTACCAACATGAGTCTGACCAAACTGCGGGAGGGAAGACAGGAGGGCCTGGCGTGCTCTGGTCCAAGGGGTGACGAAGAGTCGGACATGACTGAACGACTAAGCAACAACAACAATTCTTACTATTCTTTTTATTATTTCATTTATACCCCGCCAATCTGGCTAGGTTTCCTCAGCCACTCTTGATTATATAGATATAATATTGTAATATATAGAATATAAATATATATATTTACCATATATATATATTACTGTTATTATTACTATTGTTATTTGTAACTACTACTACTACTACCACCACCACTACTTGTAAGTGTTACTATTGCTATTACTACTATTTGTAAGTAATCATTATAATCATTACTATACTATAATCATTTTTACTATTACTATTACTTATTCTTGTTGTTGTTGTTTGTTTTTGTTTGTTATATATGTTATATATGTTATTGTTATTGTTACTATTACCATTTCTAACAACTACTACCACCACCACCATTTGATAGTATTGCTATCGCTATTATTACTACTGCTATTTGTAAGTATTGCTATCGCTATCACTACTACCATTTGTAAGATTACTTACTATTCCTATTCCTATTCTTGCTATTCCTATTCTTCCTATTACGATTGTCATTTGTGATTACAGCCATACCTCATGTTGCGTACGCTCCATGTTGCGTACGTTCGGGATATGCACCTCCGCAACTCGGAAGTCCTCCACGGAGCGTGCGCGACGCACGGGTGCGAAGAAGCGTTCTGCGCACTTTGCGCATGCATAGAAGAGCAAAAAATCGTGAACTTCCGGGGTTTGTCCCCCCATGCGTTCATGTTACGCGCGCCCGTGTTACGCACCGCGACCTGGAACGGATTGTGTGCGTAACCCGGGGTTCCACTGTACTATTCGTATCATTTATCACCCATTGCTGGGTCCCTGCTCCTGCCGACCTAGTGGTTCAAAAGCATGTCAAAAAGTGCAAGTAGATCAATAGGTCCCGCTCCGGCGGGAAGGTCAACGGCGTTTCTGTGCGCTGCTCTGGTTCGCCAGAAGTGGCTTAGTCCTGCTGGCCACATGACCTGGAAGCTGTACGCCGGCTCCCTCGGCCAGTAAAGCGAGATGAGCGCCTCAACCCCAGAGTCGTCCGCGACTGGACCTAACGGTCAGGGGTCCCTTTACCTTTATCACCATCGTTATTACTATCGTTACGATTCCCACCACGATTACTGGATGACCCCCGATGGTGTGTGTGTGTGTGTGTGTGTGTGTGTGTGTGTGTTTCCTTCGACCTTGGCTCTCCGGCCACTCCTACCTTTCGTTCCGGATCCCTCCCAGGTGTCTTTATGCTGGTGGCCGGAGGAATCGTGGCCGGCATCTTCCTGATCTTCATCGAGATCGCCTACAAGAGGCACAAAGACGCCCGTCGGAAGCAGATGCAGCTGGCGTTCGCGGCCGTCAATGTTTGGAGGAAAAACCTGCAGGTAGGACAGGCCGTTTTTGGGGAGCAAAGACCTCCGGGGTGCGGGGGACAATATAACCAACGAAACCATCAAAAAAACCACAACCCAAAACAGGTGGATGTCTTTTAATTTCCTTTCTTTTCCGGTGTTCTTTTCTGTTTCCCATCACTTCACCCCACCAGTGACTACCGTGCCGAAGGGGAGTAGAGCAGGGGGGGAACCCTTTCCGTGGCCTTCCAGGAGGGGCTCTCGGCCCGGCGGAGGGGTGGTCTGGATGACCCTTGGGCGGCCCCACCCCACTCATCCTGGCAAGGACTCCCTCCTAAATAGGGGGCAAATTTCCCAATGGAAACAGGGACGTCCCATTGAACCCCCTGCAATGGAAATAGGGGGGTCTGATTCAATCCCATACAAAGGAAATAGGGGCGTTCTATTAAATTCCCTACAATGGAAATAGGGGCATTCCTTTGAACCCCCTATAATGGAAATACGGATGTCCAATTCGATCCCCTGCGATGGAAATAGGGGCGCCATATTAAATCCCCTACAATGGAAATAGGGGAGTCCCGTTCAATCCCCTACAATGGAAATAGGGACGTCCTGTTCAATCCCCTACAATGGAAATAGGGGCGTTCCTTTGAATCCCCTACAATGGGAATAGGGACGTCCCATTCAATCCCCTACAATGGAAATAGGGGCATTCCTTTGAATCCCCTACAATGGAAATAGGGGCGTCCGATTCAATACCCTACAATGGAAATAGGGGTGTCCATTGTTTTTTCATAAAATACCAGGAGATGTTGTCAAATGCCTTTTCTGCATCCCCTACAATGGAAATAGGGGCGTCCTATTAAATCCCCTACAATGGAAATAGAGGCGTCCTGTCAATCGGGGTCTTCCATCCCTTCGCCCCTCCCCCTCCCGCCCCCCAAGCAAGGCAGGCTCGAATTTTGCAGGTGATCCCGAGCACAATAGTCACTGCCATTTTTCACTTGCCAACTTTCTAGAGAGGAGGAACCCTCCCCCGGGGGTGAAGGCGGGTCCGTTCCGGGGTTTGGGGGAGGGGCGGGCCGAGATCGGGGGGCCCCGCAGGATTTTTTGGGGGGTGGCCGTCGGCCGAGCATGTCCCCCCCACCCCACGGCCGACGAGAAAGCTGACGCTCCGGAGATCCGTTTGACAATGTAAGACTTTTCCGCAGGACGAACCCTCCGACCACTAGTACAATGCTAGAAGGTAGGCAAGTGGAAAGATTTCTTTGTTCAATAAATACAAAAATAAAAAATAAAAAAATAAAAAAATAAAAAATAAAAAAAATCAAAATATGACAAATATATATATATATATATGTATATATGTATATATGTGTATGTATATATATATATGTATGTATATGTATATATATATATGTATAAATTTATATATATATATCTATTTATTTTATATATCTATAAATTTTATATATCTATATATATGTAATATATATATATGTATATGTGTATATATATTATAAAAACGGGTGTTTCTTTACAAATTATTATTTGAAATCATGGGCGGGGTATAAATAATAAATTATTATTATTATTATTATTATTATTATTATTTGGTTTGGGTCACCCTTCCGCCATGGCTGTTTCCGGCGCAACGCCGTGGGAAGCCCCGTGCCAATACCTCTCGATCAATATATGTAAATATATATATATGTGTGTATATATATATATGCGGGTATCTACCCGTCTATATATATTTAGATATAGATATAGATATAAGAGGGGTGTTTCTTTTCAAATTATCAATTGACATAATGGGCGGGGTAGGAATAATAAATTATTATTATTATTTGGTTTTGGTCACCCTTCCGCCACGGCTCTTTCCGGCGCAGCGCCGTGGGAAGCCACACCCCGAGATCTCTCGATCAATATATGTAAATATATATATGCAGGCATCTCTCTGTCTCTCTCTCTATATATATTTAGATATAGATCACCATTCATTCCATCCTATCGCTGGCTTTTTTCCCCCTGTGCATGCGCCGGGGCGGGGAAAAGGGAAAAACGGGGGCGGGAGGAGGAAGTGGATCCATTTCCGCTCGGCCCCCCACCCCCACCCAACCCAGCCCCGGAGGAGCCAGACCTGGTCTCTCTCCCCACCCCACCCCCAAAAAAACAAATCCAAAGGGGTTCGGAGGGGGGAGGGTTTCAGAAACAGGGTTCCCCCCGGACCCAGAGGAGCCGGACCTGGTCTCTCTCCCCAGCCCCCAAAATCCCCCAAATCCAAAGGGGTTCAGAGGGGTTTTTTCAGAAACGGGGTTCCCCAATGATTCAGATCGGGGGGGCCGCACCCCCCAAAAAACCAAAACCAGGTCTGGTTGCCTCGCTCCCCTCAATTCCCTCCCCTTTCCCCCCTCCTCGTTCACCGTCCGCTCCCCCAACACCCCAAACCCTGCCCCAGCTTTGCTTCTCCCCTCCTCCATTGAACCCCCCCCACTCTTTGATTTCCGCTTGGGGTCCCCCCCTTCGCTCCGGAAAGCAGCCCCGCCCATTTCGGGAGACCCTCTAAGGTTACCAAACGTCCCCATAGAAAACCCACTGATTCCGGATTTCAGGGACGGGGCGGGAAATCCGGTAACTATATATCCTTCTAAAATTTATCCTATATCCTTCTTAATTTTTCCTTAATTCTGGTTTTCCTTTCTTTTCTTTAAATTCTGATTATTTTCTCCCCCCCCCCATTTTCTCCCCCCTTTAACATACAATGACCTCCCTTCTCTTCCAATACAGTCTTCTCTCTCTCTCCTGGCCGTAGGATTCACCTTGAGAAAAGGGCCCGATCCTTTTTATTTAGTGGTAGGTGAAAAGCGCCTCTCTCTCTCTCTCTCTGTAGAAGCTCGGAGGAAGGGGGCGCGAGCGACCGGCAGGGACCCCCACCCCCACCCATGGCCCACCTCCTCCCCAAGCTCCCGAGAGCTGCCCAACGTTGCTCTTTCTCCACCTTGGGTCCCCCAGATGTTGTTGGCCTATGGCTCCCATCATCCCTGCTACCTAGGCATGATGGGAGTTCCAGGCCCAAAACATCTGGGGACCCAAGGTGGAGAAAGGCCGTTGTGAAAGGTCCCAGAAAGGGTCCGCCCCACATACGTCCAGTTGCCGTCGGAACGATCCTGAAGGAGGCTGTCCCAACAAAGGGACGGGAGGAGATCCTAGCACCCCCATTGACGTTCCTCCCATGAAAAGATGGGCGTCCTTCCATCCCTCCTGACGTTCCTCCCATGAAATTATGGACGTCTTGACGTTCCTCCCATGAAAAGATGGACGTCTTTCCATCCGCTTCTGATGTTCCTCCCATGAAATTATGGACATCCTTCCATCCCTTTTGACATTCCCTCCCATGAAATTATGGACATCCTGAGGTTCCTCCCATGAAAAGATGGACGTCCTTCCATCCCTTCTGACATTCCTCCCATGAAATTATGGACGTCCTGACTTTCCTCCCATGAAATTATGAACGTTCTGACGTTTCTCCCATGAAATGATGGACGTCCTGACGTTCCTGCCATGAAATTATGGATGTCCTGACGTTCCTCCCATGAAATTATGGATGTCCTTCCATCCCTTCTGATGTTCCTCCCATGAAACTATGGACATCCTGACATTCCTCCCATGAAATTATGGACATCCTTCCAATTCTTCTGACATTCCTCCCATGAAATTATGGACGTCCTGATGTTATTCCCATGAAATTATGGATGTCCTGATGTCCCTCCCATGAAATTATGGACGTCCTTCCATCCCCTCTGACGTTCCCCGAAAATAGGGACTTCCTACCATCCCCTCTGACCGATGTTTGGAGTGCTTCCAACCTGAAACGCAGAGACCAGAGAAGCCCCCAAAGTTGCCCTCTCGGCGGGAATCTGCCCACTTTGCCGCAGGGATGGTATGGTTTGGAGGGCAACTGTACGTACTCTGGCATTTCTCTGGGGGGGAAGGGGAGATGAATGTCCACTTCCACCCTCTTCCGTAAAAAGAGGGGTGTCCTCTCCCTCCCCGCCCCGCCCCGCCGAAACTGGGTACGTCCCACCACGCCCTCCGACGTTCTCCCCGTGGATCCGCTCAGAGTCTGGGACGGCTCTCAGGACCACCCCGGCCCAACCGGGTCGCTCGGAGGGTCGGCGCTCGGCCGCCCCGTAGGGCAGGAGAGGACCAGGCCAGGAAGCCGGCCCAGGAACGCGAGGCGCAGATGTAGAGGCCCAAGCCGCCGGCCAAGAGATCTAATCACTTATATACATGTTCGTTTTAGGATAGAAAAAGTGCTAGAGCAGAGCCAGACCCTAAAAAGAAAGCCACTTTTAGGTCCATCACCTCCACCCTGGCCTCCAGCTTCAAGAGACGTAGGTCCTCCAAAGACACGGTAAGAAGAAGACAACACGGTTATGCCCTCCTTCTCTCTCTCTCTCTCTCTCTCTCTCTCCTGCCATCCCATCAACCCATCCCATAGCTGCCATGGCTGCTCGTCCGTCCGCAGGTCCGTCTCCACTGTCTGTCCAAAAGATCTTCTTCCTGGCAGCGGCTTCTCCCGTCCGTGGTTCATTTTCCTTTCTGTTTCGACCCCAAAAACCCCCTGATTTTTCTTTCTTTATTTCCCCTTCTTTTGATTCCGTTCCCTTGGGAACCGGTCCTCCCCGTACTGGTTCCCAGCAGAAAACCGGTACGCCGTGCCGCCTTTCTCTCGTCCGTCCCACCGTCTCCGTCCCTCTACCTGTGGTCATTGTATGGCTCCGCAAGGAGGAACTTCCTGCCTTCTCCCCCACGCCGCACTTCCTGTTGAGTTCAGGCAAGGGGCATCGCCTCGCCCGGCACCGTGTCTCTCCTCACCTCCTGTGCCTGTGCTTTCCGTCCGTGGCTTCCTTGGAAACAACGAGGCGGGGGGAGGGGTCCTCCGTTGTTGGGCGGAGCCCAGGATTGAAATAGGGACCCCATTCTGGGGGGGTCAGCAAACCAAGGCCGGATCAGGCCCAGCTGGGTCCTCAATCCAGAAGCCAGAAGCCGAGATTATTGGCAACAATGATGGGACCAAGAGGTCGAGCAGCGGCGGCTCAGCCACTCCAGCGCCTGGTTTGCCTCGGTGGCGCTTGATTGGCAGGGATGCCCCGCGCTGTGAACCAGCCGCGGCGTTTGATTGGCCGAGCCACCGCCGCTTGGCCTCTTCCTCCTGCCGCCGCCCTGGTGCTCCTATGGTAAGGTTGCCAGATGCCCCCGTTTCCCGGGGACAGCCCCCGGATTTGCAAATCAGCCCCTGGGCAAAATCCATTGAGATTGAAAAGCGTCCCCGGATCCGTGGGGGAAAACCCGGTAACTTTATGATGGGCCAGAGAGCGCAGCGGGCGAGCTCGCTCCGCCTACTCACGAGTAGCAGTGGCGGTGGCGGCGGCCCCTGGGAAGGTAAACGCAGCGGCTGGGGCCGTGGGCCGGGGAGTGGGGTGGAGGACTATTGGACCCCCCTTGCCTCTTCTTCCAGCTCCCTCTTCCCGGTACCGCTTCTCCAGCCCGCCACAAGGTCTGAGGGACAGTGGACCAGCCCGCTGCTAGAAAAATTGGCCGAGCCCTGTCCTATTCCATACCACCCAACATTTCTCCCATGAAAATACAGACTTCCTACCGTCCCCTCTGACATTTATCCCATGAAATTATGGACATCCTATTCCATACCTGCCAACATTTATCCCATGTAAATACTGACATCATCCCTTCCGACGTTTCTCTCATGTAAATATGGACGTCCTATTCCATACCTGCCAACATTTCTTCAACGTAAATATGGACATCCTATTCCATACCCACCAACATTTATCCCATGTAAATATGGGTGTCCTATTCCATACCCACCAACATTTATCCCATGGATAAATGGACGTCCTATTCCATACCTGCCAACATTTCTCCCATGTAAATATGGACGTCGGATTCCATACCCACCAACATTTCTCCCATGTAAATATGGACGTCCTATTCCATACCTGCCAACATTTATCCCATGAAAATATCAAGGTCCTACCATCTCCTCCAAGATTTTCCCCATGAAAATAGGAATGTCCTTAAGAAAAGCGGGATCAACCCTGGATCCAATCAGAAACCGCCGCGGCTTCTTCAGGTCTTGGGCCGTCCCTGGGCTAGTTGCTCCGTTAGGGTCCCTCACCCCAATCTGTTGAGAGGCTGGGAATGAGGCCAAGGCGGGACAACCTGAACTTCTGAAATCGGCAGGGTTTCTGCTGTTTTCCTAGGTGCAGCCCGTTCCCCAGCCTGATGGGTGGGGTATAGTTTATTTATTTATTTATTTATTTATTTATTTATTATTATTATTATTATTATTTATTATAATTGTCATCATTATTTACTATTATTATTATCATTATTTATTATTATAATCATCATCATTATATTATTTATTATTTATTATAATTTATTATTATTATTAGTCATCATCATTATATTATTTATTATTTTTAATAATCATTTATTGTTATTTATTACTAATTATTATGATTATTATCATTATCATTATCATTATTTACTATCATCATTATCATTATCATCATCAGGTAGGTAGTCTGATGCAGTAGAATAATAATAATAATAATAATAATAATAATAATTTTAGATATATATATATTACCACCACCACCACAATTATTGTTGCCAATGAGCCATAAAAATCCCCTCTGACATTTTCCCTTGAAAATACGGACTTCCAGCCATCCCTTCCGACATTTCCCCCAATGAAAATAGGGACGTCCTCTTGGATTCCAGATCTGGACTACAAAGAAGAAGAGAAAATACAAAATCCCTGCAGAAACGTTTTATTGGCACTTAAACTCACTTGCAGAATGAACGCAGGGGCTGTTGAAAATCACGAAGGATTCACATTATTGTAATCTTATGAAATGCAGAAGTACTTTGAGACGATTAGGATTCCCTCCAATCTCGAAGCATGGAAAGTCAGCTAAAAAATCATAATAATTTACAATTAGGCATAAGATTATTGGAAATTTTGTATAATTTGGAATATATCATTTGTTTTGATTGGAAATTTTTAATGATGATGATGATGATAATAAAAATTATTATTATTATTATTATTTATACCCTGCCCATCTGGCTGGGTTTCCCCAGCCACTCTGGGCGGCTTCCAATGAAATATTAAAATATAGTAGTCAAACATTAAAAGCTTCCCTAAACAGGTTAAAGGCAATTAATAATAACAATAACAATAACAAACTTACAGGTAGGTAGCCGTGTTGGTCTGCCATAGTCAAAACAAAATAAAAAATAAAAAGAATTTAAAAAATTAAAAAACAAATTACTTTTTAAAAAAAAAATAAAAAAAAACCCTTCCAGTAGCACCTTAGAGACCAACTAAGTTTGTTCTTGGTACGAACTTTCATGTGCATGCACACGTCTTCAGATACACGGAAACAGAAGTCACCAGACCCTTATACCGGTATATAGTGAGAGGGTGGGGAGGGGTATTACTCAGAAGGGTGGTGGGAATGGGTGATAGGCTGATAGCTGTGGTAAACCTGTTGACGACTGTTAACGACTGCAATTAGTCTTACAGGAAAAAGCAAGGGGTGAGAAGGTTAAAAAAGCTTTGTCATGTATAATGAGATAAGAATCCAATGTCTCTATTCAGACCAGGTCTCTCCATGGTTTTAAGTTTGCTAATAAGTTGCAATTCGGCAACTTCTCTTTCCAGTCTATTTCTGAAATTCCTTTGCAATAAGAAATAGACTTTTTTATTTTGTTTTGAATAACAAACTTAGTTGGTCTCTAAGGTGCTACTGGAATGATTTTTTTTATTTTGTTTTGATTACGGCAGACCAACACAGCTACCTACCTGTAATAACAATAACAATAACAATAATATTTTACTATTTATACCCCGCCCATCTGACTGGGTTTCCCCAGCTACTCTGGGCGGCTTCCAAGAAAATATTAAAAATACAGTAATCCATTAATAATAATAATAATAATAATAAACTTTTATTTATATCCCGCCCTTCCCCGCCAAAACCGGGCTCAGGGCGGCTAACAATCAAATACAAATATAAAAACACAGATTAAAAATACAGATATAAAATACACTTTAAAACTTAAAAATTTTGAATTTTAAAAGTTACACTCAAATTACCCCAAAAGCCAAACGGAACAGCTCCGTTTTACAAGCCCTGCGAAAGGGTGCTAACTCTTGCAGGGCCCTCGTTTCTTGTGGCAGATCATTCCACCATATCGGGGCCAGAACCGAAAAAGCCCTGGCCCTGGTGGCTGCCAACCTGACCTCCTTATGACCTGGGATCTCCAGAAGGTTATTATTTGATGACCTCAAGGTCCTACCTGGGGCATACCAGGAGAGACGGTCCCTTAAGTACGAGGGCCCCAGGCCGCGTAGGGCTTTAAAGGTTAAGACCAGCACCTTAAACCTGATCCTGTACTCCACCGGGAGCCAGTGCAGCTGATAAAGCACTGGATGAATGTGATCTCGTGGCAAGGCCCCCGTAAGGAGCCTCGCCGCGGCATTCTGCACCCGCTGGAGTTTCTGGGTCAGCCTCAAGGGCAGCCCTGCATAGAGCGAGTTACAATAATCTAGTCTGGAGGTGACCGTCACATAATGTTTAATTAAACATTAAAAGCTTCCCTAAACACAGGTTGAAGGCAAATAATAATAATAATAATAATAATAATAATAATAATAATAATGCCACCAACAAACCAGTCTACTAAACGTTGAATATAGACATTTCCAAGTACTATCTAAACCAGCCTTTCTAAGCCTTGGGTTCTCTCTTGTTGTTAGACTACAAGTCCCATTATTCCTGACCGCTGGTCCAGAATGGAAATTCCTAGATTTCTCAAACTTCCTCCCATCATTTCTCAAACTTCCTCCCAAAGGGACTACACATCCCATAATCCCCAACTGTTTAAGTCACATTTTAATCAATATTTTATATTTGATGTTAGCCACCCTGAGCCCGGTTTATAAACCGGGAAGGGCGGGGTATAAATAAAAATAATAATAGTAATAATATAATATAATATAATATAATATAATATAATATAATATAATCCTATATAATAAAGAGCCTGTGTCCCTCCGTACCACTTTCCGTCCGTCAGAGGAAATCGGAAGTGCGCCTGTGCGGATGACACAGACCAATAGGAGCGCGGGCAGAGGCGCGAAGCGCCTCTGCCCGCAGCCTCCTCCTGTCGGCCATCTTAGCGCGCTGCCGGGGTGCCCCTGTCCGCCTGCGCTCACCCGCTGCCGCCACCTCCAAGGCTGCCCCCGCTCGGCAGGCTCTGGCTGCGGCTCCGGTGGGATGCGCGGCAGCCCTCTGGCCGCCCGATACTCCCGCAAGCCGCGGGGCAAGCCGCTGTGGCGGCGGGGGCGCGTAGCGCCCCTGCCCGCAGCCCTCTGGCCGCCCGATACTCCCGCAAGCCGCGGGGCAAGCCGCTGTGGCGGCGGGGGCGCGTAGCGCCCCTGGCCGCAGCCCTCTGGCCGCCCGATACGCAGGGCGGGAGGAGCGGATCCAGGCGGCGGCCGGTGAGGGAGGGAGAGCGCCTGAGTGCGGGGAGCTGAGCGCTGCGTCCCGGAAAGGGGGCTCCGTCTCTGTCTCCGTCTCTCTCCTTTTCCCCCTCAGGGACGCAGGGCTCCTGAGAGAGCTTTCTAGCGCCTGTTTTGCGTAACAGGCTTAATTTACTAGTATAATATAATATAATACAATCCTATATAATAAAGTTGCTGTGTCCCTGCGTCCAGTCCGTGTGTCACGGAATTGCGCTACTGCGCATGTCCGTGTCCCACACGGACGCAGGGATTGGAGCGGGCGGAGAGGGGGGCGTGTCCGCGAGGCAGCGGCGGCGCACGCGCGTTGTCAGTTGCGCCAGCGCCGCTGCCTCGCACGGACGCAGAGGGCCGCCCCATCCTCGCCGCCGCTACCGCCGCCGCTACAGCCGCCCCCGGGGAAAATGAAGAAGGGGGAGGGAGCCCCTCTCCACCCCCCAGCGGCCGCTGTTCTGCCTCCTCCTGCCTCCTCCTCCTCTAGCGCCCGTTATTGAACAGGCTAACTTCAACTAGTCCTATATAATAAAGTCCCTGTGTCTCTGCGTCCAGTGTCCCTGGATTTGCGCTACTGCGCATATGTCCCGCGGACACAGGGATTGGAGCGCAGAGACGCGCACACCAATCAGGGCCGGCCGGACGCTGGGCGCGCGCGAAGCAGGCAAGCAGGCGGTTAAGCTGCTTGCTGCTGCGGGAAGGAAGGACGACGCTCGCGGGGCGGGGGGAGTCGGGCGGCGGCTGAGGGGAGGAGCGGCCGCTGCCGCCTCACGCCGCTCCGCCTGGAGAGGCAGGCACCACGGGCGGGCGGGCGGGAACGGCGGGGGGAAAGCCCTGGGACCACGCAGGCGTCGCCTCCGTCTCCGCCGGTGGGGATGTGCGTCGAGGGCCCCGGGCTCCCCCGACGGACCACCGAGCAGCTGAAGAGGCCAAGCGCTGAGCGGGCGGAAGAACGGGGTGCGGGAAGATGGCGCCGGCAGGGCCAGCGGCTTCGTCGGGCATCTCGCTGTCCCGCAGCAGCAGCCGCTACATATGTTCTAGCGCCCGTTAATTTAACGGGCTGAATGTGCACTAGTATAATATAATATTGTTGTTTGTTTTGTTGTTGTTGTTGATATATATATGTGTGTGTGTGTGTATTATTATTATTATTATTATTATTATTATTATTATTAGATATTAATATATTTCTCAAAACTTATCCCATGATTCCTCAAACTTATTCCAAAGGGCGTTGGGCTACAATTTCCTCTTAAAATCCTCCCGTATAAATGCGAATAGCACTGTCACTCTCTCGGATCAGCCCCAACTATTCCGCACTGTTTCCGCTCCTGATTTCCTCTTAAAATTCTCCTGTATCAATGCTAAGATCACTGTCACTTTCTCGGAGACCAGCCCCGAATATCCCTCACTGCTTCCCCTCCAAATTTCCTCCTAAAATCCTCCCGTATCAGTGCCAAGATCACCGTCGCAGCCCCCCCCCAAAAAAACACACACATTCAAACACCCTTAAATTTTAAGGATGTTTAAATGAGTATTCAAGATTGCAAAACAGAAAAAAACTTAATTGAAATTATATATACCGGTATATTTAAAAAGACACAGATAAAAAACCCATTAAAAAAATTCTGATTAACAACAACAACAACAACATTTATTACGGTCCAGAGACCCAACAATTCATTACAAAACAGTACACAATTTAGACAGCCCGCCTTCAGGTTACACAAGCATTTTGTTCAGATTTAGGAATAGGGATCATTGGTCCTTGCAACCACTGATAGAAACTTCGCCACTGCTAATGTTCTGTCATTTGTCCAGTCTTCCAGTAGGAACCTGACATAGTAAGCCTCTGATTTTCCCAGGAAAGGTACTAGCAAGGGGAATATCAGTTCAGCCCTGGCTTGCTCGAATTTAACACAGTGCAGCAACACATAACAACACATAACAACAACAACAAAACAATAAAGAATAACAATAACAATAAAGAATAACAATAACAATAAAGAATAAAAATAAAAATAAATAACAATAAACAACAACAATAATAATAACAACTCCTATCCATTCTGCTGAATATCCGTCCATTTATTCCTCCCTCCCATCCATTCTGCTGAATATCCATCCATTCCCTCATTCTTCCTGCTGCTCCCGCATTTCTTCCTCCTGGTCGGCTCATTTTGGAGTCCCATCTGAAATTCCTCCTCCCTGTTTCTCGTCCTGCAATTTCTCCTTTCCGCTGTCATCTTCCATATTCCACCCGTTGCTCTTTCGTTGGGAATTTCTCTTTCATTCAATCCTCCGAGCTGTGCAGTTGCAATCCAAACGGTTCGAGCCCTGTTTCCAAGGAGCAATCCGTCAAAATTATTCCAACCCCCCCCCCCAGGTACGCTCTCGACATTTGCAGAATTCCCTCTGTTTCCAAGGAGAAACAGCAATCTGTCAAAATTATTCCACTCCCTTGCAAATCAGGTTTCTGGTCTACATTTGGATAATTCCTGCTGTTTCCAAGAATATTGCACAAAAGCAACCCGCCCAAATTATCCTACCAAACTTTATTTTCAAGGTATTTCCCCAATTGCACATAATAATTTCCGGCACGGTCACCATGTGTGCAAGAAAGTTCCCTCTCCCTCTCCCAACTCTCGGCACATTTTTTAGACCCTCTATTATGCATGTTTGTGAGTCGACGGGGCATTGGGTTCAACTTCATCATCCCCTTTTGCATCCTTCTAAACGTCCCAGATATTGAAAGTTCCACCTGGGCCAAAAGCCATCTTCTCGGCCACCTTTGAATTCTCCCCCCCCCCCAAAAGGACATCTGTCGTTAGATATTGGGCGGGTGGTCTTCCAAAAGGGAAAAGGTCTCTGCCGGAAAAGACGGCTTCCCACCTTTCCCCGCATGACTCTCAGTTTACTCCTCCATTTCGTAACCGCAGGAATTTATAGAAACGTATCCCCTCCAGTGGTGGGCGTTTGCATAGCCTCCGACGTTTCTCCGATGGAAATGGGGAACGTCCTATTCCATCCCCTCCGATGTTTCTCCCATGAAAATAGGGAGTTTCTATTCCATCCCCTCCGACATTTATGCAATGAAGATAGGGACGTCCAATCCATCCCCTCCAACATTTATGCAATGATAATAGAGGCGTCCTATTCCATCCCCTCCGACGTTTCTCCCATGGAAATAGGGACATCCTATTCTATACCCTTTAAAATGTCTGCAATGAAGATGTTGTTGTTTAGTCGTTTAGTCGTGTCCGACTCTTTGTGACCCCATGGAACAGAGCACGCCAGGGACGTCCAATCCATCCCCTCCGACATATCTCCGATTAAATTAGGGACGTCCTATTCCATCCCCTCTGACATTTATCCGATGAAAATAGGGACGTCCAATCCATCCCCTCCAACATTTATGCAATGAAGATAGGGACGTCCAATCCATCCCTTCTGACATTTCTCCCATGAAAATAGGGACGTTCTATTCCATCCCCTCCAACGTTTATGCGATGAAGATAGGGACGTCCGATTCCATCCCCTCCAACATTTATGCGATGAAGATAGGGACGTCCCACGGAACAGTGGGACCTTCCGGGATCCTGGCGGAAAGTGGGGTGGATTCTGCCTATCCTGGGAGAGAGGGGCGCTAGGAGGGTCTGCTTCCTTGGGTGGCATTCCATTCTAGGTATTCCAGCGTGGAGGGTGGAGGGAGGAAACGCAGCTCCGGGTTTGCCGGGGCGGGCCGGGCAGTGTTCCGCTTTTCCGGGGTGGTGGTGGTGGTGGTGTCTCCTGGGCTTTGGTGCCGCGTTCGAAGCTGGCTTTCGATGTAATAGACCATCCCTTTGATGCGCCTGCTCCCTACAGACAGCCCCGCGATGCCAGCCCGCCCAGAGTCCGTGAGCTGCAGATAAAGCCCTGTAGAGAATTCCCGGCTTCAGGAGCTGCTCGGCACAGGGTGGGCTCTTGTCGTGAATGTTGATGCACTTTTGTCCTGTATCTAAAGTCCTGTATGGTATTGTGGTGGTGGTGGTGGTGGTGGGGACCGGTTGTCCCATTCCGGGATGTCCCGGGAAAGGGCAGGGGGAGAGAAGTAGGGTGGCCACCTTGGAAAAAGCGACTTATTTTTGAGCACAGTTGCTGAGCTTTTTCTCGGAGGGAAAACGGGAGTTTCTCAGTGACCTTGAAGGGAAAGTCATTGACGTATTTCGAAGGGAATTGACCCGAGTTTGTCAAGCTATCGAAGTTGCCGGGCAATTTCTAAGGGGATTGGCCCAAAATTGGCAAGGTATTGAAGTTGCCGGGCGATTTCGACCCCGTTCCCCGCACCCCGTCTTCGTCGGATACAGAGCCCCTGAGAGGAGGGGCAGGCCACCTTGGAAAAAGCGACTTATTTTTGAGCAAAGTTGCTGAGCTTTTTCTCAGAGGGAAAATGGGAGTTTCTCAGTGACCCTGAAGGGAAAGTCGTTGACATGTTTTGAAGGGAATTGACCTGAGTTTGTCAAGGTATCGAAGTTGCCGAGTGATTTCTAAGGGGATTGGCCCAAAACCGGCAAGGTATCGAAGTTGCCGGGCGATTTCGAAGGGAATCTGTCCAAAATGGCTGAGCTAGCAAACTTGCCGGGCGATTTCAAAGGGAATTGACCCAAATTTGTCAAGGTATCAAAGTTGCCGAGCGATTTTGAAGGGGATCCGCCCAAAATGGCTGAGCTAGCGGGCGCTGCTTTCCGGGGGTAGGGGCTGCGCTGCGTGGGGGGAGGGGGCCCAGCCCCACGCGGCTGCCGCCCGGCGGAGATCCCTGAGGGACGATGCGCTCCAACCGGGAAGGGGCTGAGCCGAATGGAAACCGGGGGGGGGGGCAACGACAGGTCAGGGTCCCTAAAACAGGTAGAGTGGCCCTCCAGTTGGTTCCGCCCACATTGTGGCACCCTTGCTTTATTTGTGGGAACAGAGCGTATCCTTGGAGATTCCCGGCTTGGCGCTCGCAGCCTCAAATGCATCCCGGATAGGGGTGGGTGGGTGCAGCATCTTCCCTGAGTGGTTTTCCGCCGGGGGGTGGGGGCAGCATGCGGTGGCGTGTGTCTCGGCTGCACCAGCCTGCCTCTGCCTAACCACCACCCCCTGGTCTTGCCTTTTGTCTCCCCTGCAGCAGTACCACCCCACCGACCTCGCGGGGCAGCTCAACCTCTCAGACCCGTCGGTCAGCACTGTGGTGTGAGGGCCGCTGGCTCGGAAAGGGGCAGGGCGGCAGAGACACCTGAGGGGAGACTTGGGGCCCCCCCATTGCTTCTTTCCTGCCTACCCCCTCTCAGACTCTCCTGGGGCCCTCGGGATGGACCAACTCTTCTTCTTCTTCTTTTTCTTCTTCTTCTACGGACCTCTCTTGGGGACCGGTGCCGAGGAGGTGCCCCCGCCCACCATGCCACGGACAGGCTCTGCCTTCCTTCCTGCGAGCCTCCGGCGCCCGTTTCCCGTTTCCTTGTGCCCCTTTGAAGGACACCCTCCCGATCAAGTCCAGGTCGCCCGCTTTCCGAGAGAGGACGCGACTGGGTGCAACTGGGAGAATCCCGTCCGTGTACATTGCTCCTCTTCCGGTTGTCCACATTGGGGCTTGCTTGATTTGGGGGGCCGCCTTCCTTCCTTCCTTCCCATCCCTGCCCATGTACATAAACTGCTTCTCTTCCTATTGTCCACTTTGGGGTTCACTCAATTTTTGGGGGGGGGTGTGACCTCCTTCCTTCCTTCCTTCCTTTGTCCCTCTCTCCCTTTCTCCTTCCTTCCTTCCTTCCTTCCTTCCTTCCTTCCTTCCTTCCTTCCTTCCTTCCTTCCTTTTCCCATTTGGTAAGGACATATGTTCAGGAAAGTCAGGCAAGGGACCAAGAGGAAGGTGGAGGGAGACGTTCTCAGACTTTCTGACGTTTCCATTCCACACCCTGCAAGGAAAACCGGGACTTCCTGTTCCATCCCCCTTCCGTTCTGGCCATTTATGGGATCCTGTTCAAATATCTGTTTCCACCCTGAATATGTCCCTTTTAATCAAAAACTTCTCCAAGACTTCCCAACCGCCCCTTCTCTGCTTCCTGCCATTCCCCCAACATTCCTGCCTATTCCCATAGATCCATTGAGCTGACTTTCTCCCTTCTTAGAGATCCATTCCTCCCCCAATCTTCCCTTTATTGTATATTATGCTGCTGGAAACCCAGCCAGATGGGCGGGATATAAAATTATTATTATTATTATTATTATTGATATTCTTATTCTTATTCTTATTATTGATATTATTATTATTCATATTATTATTCATATTATTATTTATATTATTATTGATAATATTATTAGTATTATTAGTATTATCATTGTTGATATTATTATTGTTGTTGTTATTATTGTTGTTATTATTATTTACCCAAATCCTGCTAGTATTTTCACTCGTTTGAAATCATTTCCCACATATTTATCTTACATCTGGAATGGTGGGCTGGAATTTGGCCATCTCTCCCCAAGGATTCTGTGGATTTTATGTACGATTATTATGACAATAAAAGGTGCCGTTCCAAATGTTCCCTGCGTTCCTCTGTAAATATTTGCCGTGTGTGTGTTGTTGTTGTTTTGCGGGATTTTTTATTTACTTTATTTATACTTTTCAAATTGAGACATTCCCATTCGTTTCATAATCCATTGAACGTTGCAAATTAGACTCCCTTGGGAGGTATTAGGAAATAAATTGAAATTCATTTAACTTGCTCATCTAGTTCTCTACTTCTGTCCCCCCTCTTTCTGCGGTTCCAAAATTTTATTTCCTAATAACTTCCACCTATCCAAATTCATTTCACTTGCTCCTTTAATTATCTAATGAATTTGGATCGGCGGAAAATATTGGGAAATAAATTTGGGAAATAAATGGAAGGGCAACTAATAATAATAATAATAACAACAACAGATTACTTATATTACAATAACCCTGTATTTGTGGGATTTTTCAACCGGATCCGGGGACGACGGTGAATGATAGAGTGAAATGATAATTAAAGGAGCAAGTGAAAGGAATATAAATTTATTTCCTAATATCTTCGGCCGATCCAAATTCATTTAATTTGCTCATTTAATTATCTAATGAATTTGGATAGGTGGCAGGTATTTGGAAAGAAATTGATGGAACCGCAGAAAGAGGGAGAAGGAAGTAGAGAATTAGATGAGCAAGTGAAAGTAATTTCAATTTATTTCTCAATATCTTCCGGCTATCCAAATTCATTTAACAGCCTCATCTAATTATCTACTGCAGGCACGTCCAACAGGTAGATCACGATCTACTGGTAGATCACTGGACGTCTGGGGTAAAACAAAGCTCAACAACTTTGACCTGGACCCCCTAAAACAGGGATTTCCTTCCTAAAAAAAGCTCAATAACTTTGACCTGAACCCCCCAAAAGGGGGTAGATCGCTGCCAGTCTTTGTGAGTAGATCGCAGTGTCTTGGGAGTTGGTCACCCCAATCTACTGTAACTATAAACGGCAGGTTATTACAATAATCCTGTATTTGCGGGATTTTTTAACCGGATCCGGTGGTTTTTTAACCCTTATAAACACTTATATGGGTGGCTTCTAGCCCTTATATTAACAGGGGTCAGCAACCTTTTTAAGCTGTGGGCCGGTCCACTGTCCCTCAGACCATGTGGGGGGGCCGGACTATATTTTGGGTGGGGAAATGAACGCCCCACAAATAAGCCAGAGATGCATTTTAAATAAAAGCACGCATTCTGCTCATGTCAAAACACCAGGCAGGCCCCACAAATAACCCAGCGATGCATTTTAAATAAAAGGACACATTCTGCTCATGTCAAAGCACCAGGCAGGCCCCACAAATAACCCAGCGATGCATTTTAAATAAAATGACACATTCACAGAATCACAGAATCACAGAATCACAGAATCATAGAGTTGGAAGAGACCACAAGGGCCATCCAGTCCAACCCCCTGCCAAGCAGGAAACACCATCAAAGCATTCCTGACAGGTGGCTGTCAAGCCTCTGCTTAAAGACCTCCAAAGAAGGAGACTCCACCACACTCCTTGGCAGCAAATTCCACTGTCGAACAGCTCTTACTGTCAGGAAGTTCTTCCTAATGTTTAGGTGGAATCTTCTTTCTTGTAGTTTGAATCCATTGCTCCGTGTCCGCTTCTCTGGAGCAGCAGAAAACAACCTTTCTCCCTCCTCTATATGACATCCTTTTATATATTTGAACATGGCTATCATATCACCCCTTAACCTTCTCTTCTCCAGGCTAAACATACCCAGCTCCCTAAGCCGTTCCTCATAAGGCATCGTTTCCAGGCCTTTGACCATTTTGGTTGCCCTCCTCTGGACACGTTCCAGCTTGTCAATATCCTTCTTGAACTGTGGTGCCCAGAACTGGACACAGTATTCCAGGTGGGGTCTGACCAGAGCGGAATACAGTGGTACTATTACTTCCCTTGATCTAGATGCTATACTCCTATTGATGCAGCCCAGAATTGCATTGGCTTTTTTAGCTGCTGCATCACACTGTTGACTCATGTCAAGTTTGTGGTCTACCAAGACTCCTAGATCCTTTTCACTTGTACTGCTCTCAAGCCAGGTATCACCCATCCTGTATTTGTGCCTTTCATTTTTTTTGCCCAAGTGTAGTACTTTACATTTCTCCCTGTTAAAATTCATCCTGTTTGCCTTGGCCCAGTTCTCTAATCTGTTAAGGTCATTTTGAAGTGTGATCCTGTCCTCTGGGGTATTAGCCACCCCTCCCAATTTGGTGTCATCTGCAAACTTGATCAGGATGCCCTCAAGCCCATCATCCAAGTCATTGATAAAGATGTTGAATAAGACTGGGCCCAAGACAGAACCCTGTGGCACCCCACTAGTCACTTCTCTCCAGGATGAAGAGGAGCCATTGATGAGCACCCTTTGGGTTCGGTCAGCCAGCCAGTTACAAATCCACTGAATGGTAGCATTGTCTAGCCCGCATTTTACCAGCTTCTTTACAAGAATATCATGGGGCACCTTGTCAAAGGCCTTGCTGAAATCAAGATAGGCTACATCCACAGTGTTCCCTTCGTCTACCAGGCTTGTAATTCTGTCAAAAAATGAGATCAGATTAGTCTGACATGACTTATTTTTCAGAAACCCATGCTGACTTTTAGTGATCACAGCGTTCCTTTCTAGGTGCTCACAGACCGTTTGCTTAATGATCTGCTCTAGAATCTTTCCTGGTATTGATGTCAGGCTGACTGGGCGGTAATTGTTTGGGTCCTCTCTTTTCCCCTTTTTGAAGATAGGGACAACATTTGCCCTCCTCCAGTCTGCTGGAACTTCACCTGTTTTCCAGGAATTCTCAAAGATTACTGCCAGTGGTTCTGAAATCACCTCTGCCAGTTCTTTTAATACTCTGGGATGTAGTTCATCTGGCCCTGGAGACTTGAATACATCTAAACTAGCCAAGTGTTCTTGTACTACCTCCTTACTTATTCTGGGCTGTGTTTCCCCTGCTGAATCATCTGCTCCATATTCTTCAGGTCGGGCATTGTTTTCTTTTTTGGAGAAGACTGAGGCAAAGAAGGTATTGAGGAGTTCTGCCCTTTCTGCGTCCCCTGTTCGCATTTCACCATCTTCTCCTCTAAGTGACCCCACTGTTTCCTTGTTCTTCCTTTTGCTACGGACATACCCATAAAATCTCTTTTTATTGCTTTTAACCTCTCTAGCAAGCCTGAGTTCATTCTGTGCTTTAGCTTTTCTGACTTTGTCTCTACATGTGCTGGCTATTTGTTTGAATTCCTCTCTGGTGGTTTCCCCCTTTTTCCATTTCTTGTACATATCCCTTTTAAATCTTAACTCAGTTAAAAGTTCTTTAGATAGCCACCCTGGCTTCTTTAGGCACCTTCCATGTTTTCGTCGCATTGGTACTGCTTGAAGTTGTGCTTTTAATATCTCCCTTTTAACAAACTCCCATCCATCATGAACTCCCATCCCTTTTAGTATTACTGACCATGGGATCACATCCAGCATTTCCCTAAGTTTTCTGAAGTCGGCTTTCTTAAAGTCTAGAATTTGAGTCTTAGTATGCTTGGTTGCTCCTTTCTGATGTATAATAAACTCCAGAAGAGCATGATCACTCCCACCTAATGATCCTGCCACTTCTACCCCACTAACCAGGTCATCACTATTGGTTAGGACCAGATCTAAAATGGCTGATCCTCTTGTTGCTTCTACCACTTTCTGGACAATGAAGTTGTCTGCAAGGCCAGTGAGGAATCTGTTCGACCTTATGCTCTTGGCCGAGTTTGACATCCAACAAATATCAGGATAGTTGAAATCCCCCATTACTACTATCTCATTTCCTTTTGAATGCTTGGTCATCTGTTCCAGGAAGGCATCATCTATGTCCTCAGTTTGGCTCGGGGATCTATAGTAAACTCCCACAATGAGATCACTGTTATTTTTCTCTCCCTTAATTTTGACCCAGATACTCTCAATTTGGCTTTGAAGTTTTAAATCATGGATCTCTTCACAGGTATACACATCCCTGACATATAATGCCACTCCTCCTCCTTTCCTGTTTGGTCTATTTCTCTGAAATAGATTGTATCCCTCTATTACTACATTCCAATCATGAGACTCATCCCACCAGGTTTCAGTGATGCCTATTATGTCGTATTTAGTTTGCTGTATCAAGAGCTCAAGTTCATCTTGTTTATTTCCCATGCTCTGTGCATTTGTATACAGACATTGAAAACCATTGATCATTCCCCCTAGTCTCCTACTTAAGGATTTTTTCCTCCCACCACTAGGTCTGTGTGCTGTTTGCTCCATTTGGTCCTTGACTTTTGGATGATCATCTTCAGCATTTGATAGACTCCTACCTTCAGGACCACTGTCTCCCTCCCCCACATAAGTCAGTTTAAAGCCCTCCTGATGAGGTTTTTGAGATTGTTGGCAAAAACATTCCTCCCAACCCTTGTGAGGTGCAGCCCATCACTTGCCAGAAGTCCATCTTCAAGAAACTGCAGGCCGTGATCTAATAATCCAAACCGTTCCTGCCGGCACCATTTGCGAAGCCAGTTGTTCACTTCTCCTATTTTCCCCTCTCTTCCTGGGCCACGGCGTTCAACTGGGAGGACAGATGAGATGACAATTTGTGCATTTAATTGCTTCAGCTTCCTGCCCAGAGCCTCATAATCACTTTTGATCTTCTGGAGGCTATGGCTTGCGGTGTCATTGGTTCCCACATGGACTAAAAGGAAGGGGTTTTTATCCGTAGGTTTTATTATTCCTTGCAGCCGTTCTGTAACATCATGGATCTTGGCCCCGGGGAGACAGCATACCTCTCGAGACATCTTGTCAGGCCCACAGATCACTGCTTCGGTACCCCTCAGTAGGGAATCCCCTATCACCACTACACGTCTCCTCTTAGGCTTGGTCGGGATTCTTACACGTGCTGTCCCTTCCAAGGTCGCCTGCACATTCCCGGAGGACTGACTATGCTGCTCGTCTTCATATACCTCATCAACTGTGATGAGGGAGAGATCTTCCAATGGAGTCTGGTCTTCATCTTCCAGATTTGAGAGCACTTCAAATTGATTTTGTAGTTCTAAACACTCAGAGCGATCCCTGGGCATTCTACTTCTGTGAGTCACGTTCCTCCATACATCTGGCTCCTGAGTTGGGGAACTGATCTCCTCCTCAGGGATGTGCCCTGTCTCCTGCTTGGTGGAGACAGTGTGCTCTGCTGCATCCAAGAAAAGCTCCAGCTCTTTAATTTTCTGGAGCGTAGATACACGGGCCTGAAGTTGCTGGACCTTGTCTTCGAGTATGGCAACCAACTTGCAGTTGCTGCAGGTGTAGCTGTCTACAACCTTTGGCAAGAAGACAAACATTGCGCAGGAATTACAGGCGACTACAGTTGTTCCTTCCCCCTCCTGAAGTTGCCGGACCTTGTCTTCTAGTAGGGCAACCAACTTGCACTTGCTGCAGGTGTAGCTGCCTACATCCTTTGGCAAGAAGGCAAACATTGCGCAGGAATTGCAGGCGACTACAGTTGTTCCCTCACCCTCCATCTTGAAGCTTGAAGTCAGGACACACAAAAAAGAAGCCTAGGTCTCCCCAAGTAAACGTTTGAGACTAGCTCTCCTCAATTTAAAAGATAGTTCAAACTGCGCGCACCGTTAGGCGCGCGCCGCTACCCTCCAGGCACTGATTAGCTCCGCCCACAGCTAGTCACCAGACAAACACACACACACAAGCCAGAAACAAACTCTCTCGCACACACAAGCCTGGGAAACACACAAACAAATAAGGAAACAAATAAGCACACAAACTTAATCACACACAGCCCCAAAAAGACAAACCCTCAAAACCTACAAGCTCAGCTCACCTTGTGCTCCCTCCTCAGTCGCTGCCCTCCAGGCACTGATTAGCTCCGCCCTACAAGCTCAGCTCACCTTTTGCCTACTTCCTCAGTCTCTGCCCTCCAGGCACTGATTAGCTCCGCCCACAGCTCGTCACCAGACAAACACACACACACAAGCCAGAAACAAACTCTCTCGCACACACAAGCCTTGTGCTCCCTCCTCAGTCGCTGCCCTCCAGGCACTGATTAGCTCCGCCCTACAAGCTCAGCTCACCTTTTGCCTACTTCCTCAGTCTCTGCCCTCCAGGCACTGATTAGCTCCGCCCACAGCTAGTCACCAGACAAACACACACACACAAGCCAGAAACAAACTCTCTCGCACACACAAGCCTTGTGCTCCCTCCTCAGTCGCTGCCCTCCAGGCACTGATTAGCTCCGCCCTACAAGCTCAGCTCACCTTTTGCCTACTTCCTCAGTCTCTGCCCTCCAGGCACTGATTAGCTCCGCCCACAGCTAGTCACCAGACAAACACACACACACAAGCCAGAAACAAACTCTCTCGCACACACAAGCCTTGTGCTCCCTCCTCAGTCGCTGCCCTCCACAACTCCCTCCTCAGTCGCTGCCCTCCACAACTCCCTCCTCAGTCGCTGCCCTCCACTACTCATGTCAAAACACGCTGATTCCCAGACCATCCGCCGGCCAGATTTAAAAGGCGATTGGGCTGCATCCGGCCCACAGGCCTTAGGTTGCCTACCCCTGCCTTATAAAAACAGAATAGAACGTCTCCTAAAAGTTGCGTGGCTTCAAATTATCAGTATGCAGATTTTAATAATAATAATAATAATAATAATAATAATAATAATAATAATGGGCTATTGCAACCATTCTGGCCCTTTCCACCCGAAAGGGAATCAAACTCTTTCATGCCTCTTGTGCTGAATATGCAAATCCCACCAATGCAATAGAGAGACAATCGCAACCGAAAATTATCCCAGCCCCCCGTTGCAAATCCGGCATCTCCTCAACATTTGCACACTTTCCGCTGTTTGCGAGGAAAAGCAAGAGGGATTCAGCTGCAATGCAAATTATTCCTCCTCCATTGCCATATTTGCAGGCCTTCTCGGTGGTGGCACCCGCCCTGTGGAACGCCCTCCCACCAGATGTCAAAGAGAACAACAACTACCAGACCTTTAGAAGACATCTGAAAGCAGCCCTGTTTAGGGAGGCTTTTAATGTTTAATAGATTATAATAATAATAATAATTCTTTTATTTGTACCCCGCCCATCTGGCCGGGTCTCCCCAGCCACTCTGGGCGGCCTCCAACAGGTATAAAATACATTAAAATATCACAGGTTAAAAGCTTCCCTAAATAGGGCTGCCTTGAGGTATCTTCTAAATGTCAGATAGTTGTTCATCTCCTTAACCTCTGCTGGGAAGGCGTTCCACAGGGCGGGCGCCACTACCGAGAAGGCCCTCTGCCTGGTTCCCTGTAGCTTCGCTTCTCGCAGCGAGGGAACCGCCAGAAGGCCCTCGGCGCTGGATCTCAGTGTCCGGGCTGAACGGTGGGGGTGGAGACGCTCCTTCAGGTATACAGGACCGAGGCCGTTTAGGGCTTTAAAGGTCAGCACCAACACTTTGAATTGTGCTCGGAAACGTACTGGGAGCCAATGCAGTTCTCTCAGGACCGGTGTTATATGGTCCCAGCGGCCACTCCCAGTCACCAGTCTAGCTGCCGCATTCTGGATTAATTGCAGTTTCCGGGTCACCTTCAAAGGTAGCCCCACGTAGAGTGCATTGCAGTAGTCCAAGCGGGAGATAACCAGAGCATGCACCACTCTGGCGAGACAGTCCGCGGGCAGGGAGGGTCTCAGCCTGCGTCCCAGATGGAGCTGGTAGACACAGAATTGACCCTCGCCTCCATGGACAGCTGTGAGTCCAAAATAACTCCCAGGCTGCGCACCTGGTCTTTATGATGTTTAGTGATGCAGAGAAAGCCTTTGACAATGTTTCTTGGTTTTATGAATGGGAAGCCTGGATACAGAATTAACCTGTATCCGTGTGCCTCCTGTGCCTCCATGGACAGCTGTGAGTCCAGAATGACTCCCAGGCTGCGCACCTGGTCCTTCAGGGGCACAGTTACCCCATTCAGGACCAGGGAGTCCCCCACACCCGCCCGCACCCTGTCCCCCAGGAACAGTACTTCTGTCTTGTCAGATTATTGCATTTTAATGTTCTGTTGGGGAAGCCCAGCCAGATGGGCGGGGTATAAATAAATTATTATTATTATTATTATTATTATTATTATTATTAATATTATGCTGTGTGCACAAAGAGGAGCCACAGAGAGCCAGTTGCGATGCAAACTATCCCAGCCCTTTTGCAAACCGGGCTCATTCTCAACCTTTGCAGGCTTCCACATTTTTGCAAGGGAAAGCAACAGGGACCCGGTTGCAATCTCGCAGCTCCCCCTGCAGGTCGCTTTGGGAGCGAAGCTCCCATCAGCCCTTGCGACCGGGACAAGGGATGCTGGGAGTTGCAGTCTGCAAAGGGCGGAAGGCTTTGCTTCCTGCTCTGCAGACGCCCCGGCGCCTGGGTGCCCGTCTCCCTTGGGTGCCTGCCCATGGAAGGAACGGGGATCGTCCGCTTGGTGCAACACGAAGACCAGAGCTTCCTGTGCTATTGCAGCTGCAGCGACGGCTCCCTCCGCTTCCAGTGAGTTGCAAAGGCCGGTTGCAATCGGGAATCATTCCAGCCCCCTTGCAAATCAGGTTCGGTCTCCACGTTTGCAGATTTCCCGCTGTTTGCAAGGAGAAGCAACGGTTGCAATCGGAAACCATTGCAGCCCCCGTTGCCCATCATTTTATCCTCCGCATTTGCATAGTTTCCCCTGCTTGCGATCAGAAGCAACGGCGATGCAGTTGCAATCGGAAATTATTGCAGCTCCCGTTGCCCATCATTTTATTTTCCTCATTTGCATATGTTCCGCTATTTGCAATTAGAAACAACGGCGATGCAGTTGCAATCGGAAATCATTGCAGCCCCCAAAACACATACTTTTATTCTCCTCATTTGGATATGTTCCGCTGTTTGCAATAAGAAGCAACAGTGATGCAATTGGAAATTATTGCAGCCCCCGTTGCCCATCATGTCATTCTCCGCATTTGCAGACTTTCCGCCGGTTGCAATAAAAAGCAACGGACACCCAGTCAGTCGCAGTGGCAATTGTTCCGCCACCCCCCTGCAAATCCGGCCAGAGAGACAACTTCTCTAGCCTCCCAATACGTTGCAATATGCAGGTGGATTTGGGGAAAGCTTTGTGCAGTTCATCCCTTGCAAAAGAGTGGAAAGTCTCCAAATGTCGAGAAGGGACCCGATTTGCAATGGGGGGTGGAATCATTTCGATTGCAATTGGATCTCTCATTGCATTTGTGAGATTTGCTCCTTGCAATCAGCAAAAAGTTTGCAAACGTCGAGAAGGGACCCGATTTGCAATGGGTGGTGGTGGTGGACAGAGGCGTAGGAAAGTCAGGTGGTACCCGGTGCGGAAAATTTATTGTCAACCCCCCCCCCATTGATTTTTTTTATTATTTTTGCCTGCAAAAATGGTTTTACGTTATTTCATATTTTCTTACATACATTTTCTTAATAAGTAAAAATAAACTTTGATTGATATCCCGCCCTCCCCGGCCGAAGTCGGGCACAGGGCAGCTAACATCAGATACATAACATGGATATAAAATCGAACAATAATTAAATTACCTCCTAAAAACATGTCAAAATCCAATTGAAGTCTAATGAGATGGCTTTCCGCAGGGTTAGGGTTGGGAACCGTAAGTGCTCCACTGAATTGGAATTTCAGCCTTTCCGACATAGGTTAAACGGCCAAGTCAACAGCTATTTTCGTGGAGGAGGGTCAAGATATTAACTGATATGCATGAAATGTTATATCCTATATAATAAAGAGCCTGTGCCCGTACGTACTTTCCGTGTGTCACAGGAATTCGCAACTGCGCGTGCGTTCCAGTGACACACGGATTGGAGGACGCAGAGAGGAGGAGGAGCCTGATTGGTTGGAGTGCAGTGCGAGCGAAGCGCTTGCGCTTCGCGAGCCTCCGAACCAGAAGCCGCAATGGCGGCTGCTCCCCGCGCGCTGCTGCTTCGCCGCCGCCAGTCCGCTCTTCCTGCCTCCTCCTGCTCCGGGGCCAGAAGCCGCAATGGCGGCCGCTCCCCGCGCGCTGCTGCTTCGCCGCCGCCTCCATCCTCCTGTCAAAAAAGGGCCGCTTCCCCTTTTCTTCCCCTTCTGCGTGCGCAAAGCGAGCTCGCCTCCTTCTCTCGCTTGCAAAACGTAGCAGAGCACGACAGCAAGCCGTGCAGAAGCCAAACTGGAGGGAGACGGTTTTGTGGGCTTTTTCAGGGGGTGAGGAAGTCTTCTCAAAGTTGCAGAACCGGGGGGGGGGGGCAGCCCTCTTTTTTTAAATAAATGGCTGGGAGTGTTTGTCCCCAGAAACAGGACGGAGCGCGCAGTTCCAAAAGGCGCTCCGGGGAGGAGCTGCAAGTTGCTCCGGCAAAAGCAGGCGCTCACCGCATGGCTGGAGGTGGAAGACGCGCCTCGCCATTGCCATCGCTGCCGCCGCTGCGCTTCACACGGCGTCCCGGGTGTGTGTGTGTGTGTGTGGAAAGGGAGAAGGAGGAGAGAGGCCGCCTCCCCCCGGGGCCAGAGAGCCATGTGTGTGTGTGTGTGTGTGTGTGTGTGTGTGTAAAGGGAGAAGGAGGAGAGAGGCCGCTTCCCCCCCCCCGAGAGCCGTGTGTGTGTGTGTGTGTGTGTATAAAGGGAGAAGGGGGGCCAGGAGGGTGGGGAGGTAAAGGGGTTAATGGGAGGGAAAGAAGGCTGGGGAGGGAAAAGGGTTAATGGGAAGGAGAGGAGGGTGGGGAGGAAAAAGGGTTAATGGGGAGCAGAGGAGGGTGGGGAGGGGAAAGGGTTAATGGGGAGGGTGGGGAGGGGAAAGGGTTAATGGGGAGGAGGAGGGTGGGGAGGGGAAAGGGTTAATGTATTTGGGGAGGGAGATGCAGCGTTTTTTTGCACTGGATGATGCGAGGTGTGTGGAGGGGGGAAGAGAAGAAGTCTGGCATATATACAGTATATATCCGCCTCCGGCTAGCGCCTGTTTTTTGCAACAGGCTTAATATACTAGTCCTATATAATAATCTTGAAGTGTCCCTGCGTCCACCTTATTTTTCTGTGTGTCACGGAAGTGCGCTCTGCGCATGACACACGCGGACGCAGGGATTGGCCAGCGGACAGGAAGTGACGGCCGCCCGCCCGCCTCCCTTACAGCCCCGCCGGAGGACGGCCGGCCCGGCCTGGAGGCAGCGGCAGCGAGGAGAACGAGGAGCCCGGGCCAGGCCGTGGCGGCGGCGCCGGGGCCTCGGGCAACCAGCTCGCCCTGGCGCTGCTGCTCCTGCGGAGGGGTGGCGAGGTGGGCGCTGGCGGGCGCCGCGGAGCGCGCTCGAAGCGGGGGGAGCAGGGCGCGCCGGGGCCCCGCGAGCCGCTCGGAGGGGCGGCGGGAGCGGCCGGAGCGTGCTCGAAGCGGGGGCCGGGAGCAGGGCGCGCCGGGGCCCCGCGAGCCGCTCTGCCGCCTCCTGCCTCCTCTTCCTCTAGAGCCCGTTGAACTTCAACTAGTATAGCTATAGAATCCCTGGAGAAGACCTTTGGAGCAGGCATTTTCAAAAAGAAAAAAAGTTTTTTATGAACCACCCTAGTAGGGCAGTAATTGTTCCTTGATAATTTCTCACCCCCTCCATGATGGAACCTGGGGCGATCCGCCTCCCCCCCCACTTCCTACACCCCTGCCAGTCGCAGGGCCAATTGTTCCACCACCCCCCTGCAAATCCAGCCAGAGAGACTACGTTGCCTTTGCAGATGGATTTGGGGAAGCTTTGTGTAGTTCATTCCTTGCAAAGCAGCGGAAAATGTCAAGAAGGGACCCGATTTGCAATGGGGGGTGGGTGGAATAATTTCAATTTCAATTGGACCTCCCATTGCATTTGTGAGATTTGCTCCTTGAATTCCAAAATTCCAAATCAGTACAAATTAATGAAAGTGGTTTCCGGCGATCGACGAAGGGCAAACCAATCGATTAGTTAGAGGGGGAATTATTATTATTATTATTTTGCTCTTATAAAGTGCCCCGCCTTTTAACCATTTCTTCTCCTTTCCCTGCAGCGTCACAAATGCTTGCGATTCCTGGAGCGGCGGCATTGCTTCGCACGAGTCGGGGGGAAATCAGGTTGATTCTCAAAATCTGCAGGCTTTTTGCACGGGCCAATCTCGCAGATGCAAGCGGGGTTCAGTTGCAATTGAAATTATTCTGTCCGGGAAGAAAGAGCATTGAAGGAAGCATGGGATTTTTATTTTTTAAAATGCCTCTGATTTTATTTTTTATTTTTTTTAAAAATACCCCTGATTGTTTGGCTTGCCTGTTTTTGAATGTCCCTGATTTTTTATTTTTTGTTATTAATTTTATTATTTATTTATTTATATTTATTTATTTTATTATTTTATATTTATATTATTTATTGTATATTATATTATATTACATTATATGTTATATGTTATATTTTATTTTATTTTCTTCTTCTTCCTCTTCTTCCTCTTCCTCCTCTTCTTCCTCTTCTTCCTCCTCTTCCTCTTCTTCCTCTTCTTCTCTCTTCTCTTTCTTCTCTTCTTCCTCTTCCTTCTCTTCTTCTTCTTCCTCTTCCTTCTTCTTCTTCCTCCTCTTCCTCTTCTTCTTCCCCTTCCTTCTCTTCTTCCTCCTCTTCATCTTCTTCCTCCTCTTCCTCTTCTTCTTCTTCCTCCTCCTCTTCTTCCTCTTCCTCTTCTCCTTCTTCTTCCTCTTCCTTCTCATCTTCTTCCTCTTCCTCCTCTTCCTCTTCCTCCTCTTCTTCTTCCTCTTCTTCCTCCTCCTCCTCCTCCTCCTCCTCCTCTCTTCTTCTCTTCTTCTTCCTTCTCTTCTTCCTCCTCTTCCTTGTCTTCTTCCTCCTCTTCTCTTCTTCCTCCTCCTCCTCTTCTCTTCTTCCTCTTCCTTCTCTTCTTCTTCTTCCTCTTCTCTTCCTCCTCTTCCTTCTCTTCTTCTTCCTCTTCTTCCTCTTCTTCCTCCTCTTCTTCCTCCTCTTGCACTTCTTCCTCCTCCTCTTCTTTTTCTTCTTCCTCCTCCTCCTCTTCCTCTTCTTCTCCTTCCTCGTCTTCTTCCTCTTCCTCTTCTTCTTCCTCCTCTTCCTCCTTCTTCCTTTTCTTCTTCCTCTTCTTTTTCCTCTTCCTCCTCTTCTTCTTCCTCTTCCTCCTCCTCCTCTTCTTCCTCTTCTTCTTCTTCGGCCCTGATTGTTCAGCTTGCCTGTTTTTTTACATCCCTTTTTTTCTTTATGTCCCTTATTGTTTGGCATGCCTCTTTTTTATGTCCCTGATTTTTATTTTATGTCCCTGATTGTTTGGCATGCCTCTTTTTTGACATCTATTATTGTGATTATGATGATGATTAAATATCCCTGGTTGTTTTGCTTTCCTGTTTCTTGACGTCCATTATCATCATAATCTATCATCATCATCATCATCATCATCATCATATTATTATTATTATTATTATTATTATTATTATTATTATTATTATTATATTATAGTTATTTATTCTTATTCTTATTATTTAATGTCCCTGGTTGTTTGACTTGCTTTTTTCTGGCAAACAGCGGAAAGTGCGCAAATGTTGAGAATATGTCGGATTTGCAAGGGGGGCTAGGATAATTTTTGGTTGTAATTGTCTCTTCTTCTTATTATCGTGTCATTATTATCATCATTATCATTTTATTATTTTATTATTAAACTATTAATATATTAAAGTTATACTTTTATTATTCTTATATCATTATTATCATTTTATCATTTTATCATTATTTATTATAGTTTCTTATTCTTATTCTTATTCTTATTATTTGATGTCCCTGATTGTTTGACTTGCCTCTTTTTTATTTTTATTTTATATATCCCTGCTCATTCAACCTCTCGCTCGGCTCCCCAGCTAAGCTTTCCCTCTTTCTTTTGCAGCCGTCTTTGGACGGGCCGGTTTCTTTCCGATGATCGGATTTCTCAACTCAAGTGGGTGCTCTCCTCTATCCCTATTTAAATGCCCCTTCTTCCAGGGGTCTTAGGGTCTTGCTCCCTTCAAATTAACGTTGGAATTTTTAAAAGAAAAGCGTATAAATGCTTTAGATCGTGGACATTATTATTATTATTTTTAGAATCTGCCCAGAGTAACTGGGGAAACCCAGCCAGATGGGCGGGGTATAAATAATCTATTATTATTATTATTATTATTATTATTACTACTACTACTACTACTGGAAGCTGCCCAGAGTGGCTGGGGAAACCCAGGTAGATGGCGGGGTATAAATAATCTATTATTATTATTATTATTATTATATTATTATTATTACTACTACTACTACTACTACTACTGGAAGCTGCCCAGAGTGGCTGGGGAAACCCAGGTAGATGGGCGGGGTATAAATAATCTATTATTATTATTATTACTACTATTATTACTATTACTATAATTGCTGGGCGCTGCCCAGAGTGACTGGGGAAACCCAGCTAGATGGGCGGGGTATAATTACAATTATTATAATTATAATACAATTAATTCTAATTATGATTATGATTGAATAATTATTTAATTATAATACAATTTGTTACCCGAAACAATCCCTGAATAGTAATAGTAATAATTAATTGGGAAACCCATCCAGTTGGGTGGGGTATAAGGAATAGAATTATTATTGTTATTGTTGCTGCTGTTATTATTGTTGTTGTTGTTGTTATTAAATTGTTGTTGTTTAGTCATTTAGTTGTGTCTGACTCTTCGTGACCCATGGACCAGATTAATTAAATTAAATTACTGCTATTATTATTATTATTAGTAGTAGTAGTATTCAGGGATTGTTTCCGGTAACGAATTGTAACGGGAGATAATGGGAAACATTGAAGTCCGTCATCTTAACCCTGGCTCTGTTCTCCACAGAGACGCTTTCGAGAGCCAGACTCCCAGTTTATCCGTCCGGGATAGTGAGGCCACCCTGACTTTCCAAGATGGCCGAGAGAGCATGACCTTCGACCTGCACAAAGACCCAGCCTCCGAGGCCCGGGAGCAAGTTCGGGAGCTCGTCTTCGGCTTGGCGGCACGGGTGCGAGAGCTGGAGAAACGCCTCGGAGGTTCGTTCCTGAAATTTCCCAGGACGGTTGAGGCAGGAAGGGACCCTGGCGGTGGTCTAGCCCAACCCCGGGAGGAGACGGGCAAGGGGACATTCCTGGTCCATGCCATTTCCTCTCAAACTGGTTCCAAAATGGCCGCCCATGTTGGGAAACCCGTCCAGATGGACGGGGTATAAGGAATAAAATTGTTATTGTTATTATTAATTGGGAAACCCATCCAGATGGGCGGGGTATAAGGAATTAAATTGTTATTGTTATTGTTATTACTAGTGGACGTTCAGCCCGTTAAATTAACGGGCGCTAGGTGCTGCAGCTCCCGCCGAGGGAGTGCCGGCTCCTGGAGCTGCCTGTCCCTGCTGCTTTAAAGCAGCACGGACGGGCAGCCTAAGGAGCCGACGCTCCCTCGGCCGGAGGCTCAGTGACCGCGGGAGCAGCAGCGCCGGGCGGGATGGACCCCCCTCGGGCGACGCTCCCCCTGTTCCGCTCTCCACGGCCGCACCATGGTCGGAGGGGTGGGTAGGCCTCGAGTGAAGCCAGGGGCTCGAGTGATCGGCGCGGCCGGGGGAGAGGAGGAGTGTGACGGGGAGGGGAGGGAGGGAGGGGGGAAAGGCAGCGCCGACCCCCCAAAGTCCACGCCCCCCTCTCCGGCCGCTCCAATCCCTGCGTCCGTGTGGGACATGCGCAGTAGCGCAATTCCGTGACACACGGAACGGACGCAGGGACACAGCCACTTTATTATATAGGATTAATTGGGAAACCCATCCAGATGGGCGGGGTATAAGGAATTAAATTATTATTGTTATTGTTATTATTAATTGGGAAACCCATCCAGATGGCGCGGTATAAGGAATTAAATTATTATTGGGAAACCCATCCAGATAAGGAATTAAATTATTATTATTATTATTATTATTATTATTATTATTACTACTACTACTACTACTATTATTATTATTATTAATTGGGAAACCCATCCAGATGGGCAGGGTATAAGGAATAAAATTATTGTTGTTGTTGTTGTTGTTATTAATTGGGAAACCCATCCAGATGGGCAGGGTATAAGGAATAAAATTGTCATCATCACCACCATCATCAATATCTTAATGGAACCAATATCTCCCTTTTCTGCCTCGGGATGACAACTGACGTGAAAGTAGAAAAGTTACCCTGAACTTTTCCTTTACTTAGGGAAAAAAAGTATTATTATTATCGATATCTTAATAATAATAATAATAATTTATTATTTGTACCCCGCCCTTCTGGCCGGGTCCCCCCAGCCACTCTGGGCGGCTTCCAACAAACACTAAAATACATTAAATTATCACACATTAAAAATTTCCCTAAACAGGGAACTTTTTAATGGAACTGATACCCCCCCTTTTCTGCCTCGAAATGACGGCCGACGGGATGAAATAGAAAAGGGAATATTATTATTATTATTAGAATGGAACCAACATCCCCCTGAATATCTGCCAATTTGTCTCCGCAGAAGGTGCCGTTTCTGCTGCCGCTCCGTCGCTGCTCAGGAGCCCCAGGAAGGACATCCAAACGGGCCGGAGTCCCTTTGCGCCTGGTAAGAGGGGCCCGCCCCGCTGGGATGGTGTATTTTGGGGTCAAAGGAGGCGCTTTCCCCACATTATTACTATTATTATTAATTTATTTATCATTTATCAAAGTGTGTGTGTTTATACACACACACACACTTTGATAAATGATACATTAATATTAATATTAATACATTCTATATATCACATATAATAATCTTCAAGTGTCCCTGCGTCCACTGTGTGTCAGTGGAACTGCGCGAGTGCGCATGTCCCACAGGGACGCACGGATTGGAGAGCTCTACTTCCCCCCCCCCAAACAGGGACGCAGGCATTGGAGCGGCCGGAGAGGGGGGCGTGTCCGGGAGGCAGCGGCGGCGCACGCGCGTTGTCAGTTGCGCCAGCACCGCTGCCTCGCACGGACGCAGAGCCCAATCCCCGCGGCTCCGAGGCCTAGTGGCCTGGGACGGCCCATCCAGCGGAGTGCCGGTGCTCCGGAAGCGAAGGAGGGCTGCCCCATCCTCACCGCCGCTACCGCCGCCGCTACAGCCGCCCCCGGGGAAAAAGAAGAAGGGGGAGGGAGCCCCTCTCCACCCCCCAGCGGACGCTGTTCTACCGCCCGACGGGGGAAGCGGCCCGAGGAGGACGCCGTGGCTGAGGCAGGATTTCAACCCGGGCCTCCTCCTCCTGGGGCTCTGCCTCCTCCTGCCTCCTCCTCCTCTAGCGCCCGTTATTTAACGGGCTAACTTCAACTAGTAATGTTATTGATGTTTGTGTATATGTGTGTGTGTGTGTGTGTGTAATAAGATATTTCTTTATTGTCATTGTACAAGTACAACGTTGTACAAGTGCAACGAAATTGGATGCCATCCCATAAAAAACAAAACAAAAAAACACATTTTCAGCCACACATGCACATACCTACACACCCATCACAACCCTCCAAGGTCATATTATCTAGTTACAGCATTTAAGATGGTTATAGCTCTTGGGTAGAAGCTATTCTTCAATCTCTTTGTTCTTGATCTGGTTGTTCTATATCTCTTGCCCGAAGGCAGTGGCGCAAAGAGACTATATCCCGGATGAGATGGACCCTGTAAAATATTATTTACTTTTTTTAAGGCAACGGGAACTGTATAGTTCTTCCAAGGATGGGAGAGGATGACCAATAATCTTTCCGGCTGTACATATGTGTGTGTATGTACATATATATGTACATATATGTCTTTGATAAATGATAAATTAATATTAACATTAATACATTATATATATAATGTATATATATGTGTGTGTGTGTGCCCTCTCTCTGCGGTGGCTTCAATTGAGAACACCTTCTTGAGGAAAGCCAGCGCATAGCTGGATCCGAGAGGCTCGGCCTAGCTGGATTCCCAGCCCGCTCTGAACGAGGCCGGGAAGCTTTGCCCTCTCTTCCTAGTCCACTCTGAGCGAGGGCCTGAATCCTTGCCTTCTCTCTGGGTTGGCTTAGTGGTACCGGCGCATAGCTGGATCCGTGAAGCTCGATAGCACCGGGCTCCGGGATTCCAAGCCCGCTCTGAATGAGGGCGGGAAGCTCTGCCCTCTGTCCGGGTTGGCTTGGCGGTGCCGGCGCATAGCTGGATCTGAGGCTCAACGGCGCCGTGGTCTCTCTCTGGGTTGTCAATGGGGGTGGACCATTTCGCTTTGCCCTCTCTCTGTATTGGCATGGGGGGTGGATCCATTTCGCTTTGCCCTCTCTCTGTATTGGCATTGAGTGAGTAGAATCATTTTGTTTGCCTTCTCTCTGTATTGGCATTGGGGGAGTGGATCCATTTTGCTTTGCCCTCTTCCCGTATTGGCATTGAGTGAGTAGAATCATTTTGTTTGCCTTCTCTCTGTATTGGCATTGGGGGAGTGGATCCATTTTGCTTTGCCCTCTTCCCGTATTGGCATTGGGGGGTTGGAACCATTTTGCTTTGCCCTCTCTACATATTGGCATGGGGGGAGTGGATCCATTTTGCTTTGCCCTGTCTCCATATTGCCATAGGGGTGTGGAACCATTTCGCTTTGCCCTCTCTCTGCATTGGCATTGGGGGTTGGCACCATTTCACTTTGCCCTCTCTCCGTATTGGCATTGAGTGAGTGGAATCATTTCGTTTTGCCCTCTCTCCGTATTGGCATTGGGGGGTGGATCCATTTTGCTTTGCCCTCTCTCTGTATTGGCATGGGGGCGGAACAATTTTGCTTTGCCCTCTCTCCGTATTGGCATTGGGGGAGTGGAACCATTTCGCTATGCCCTCTCTGCGTATTGACATTGGGGTGTGTGTGGATCCATTTCGCTTCGCCCTCTCTCCGTATTGGCAATGGGGGTGGAACCATATTTGAAAATCCTGGACTTTTCTCCTGCTTGCAGAACTGAGCTCGGCAAAGCTCCGGGCAGGATCCGGCGGTGGGCAAGCCGCGGGCAAGAGGAAGCTCCCCGGAGAGTCCCTCATCAACCCTGGATTCATCCGGTAATTTGTCCACCGCGATAGCCGCCACCCAAATCGTTCCGACCCCGCCGGAATCAGCAAATTTGTTGTTGTTATTCTGATTTATTTATTTATTTAGTTGTTGTTGTTATCATCATTATTATATGTTATTATTAATTTTATTTTGATTTTATGATGATAATTATCAATATTATTTTATTTATATTATTAATTTTATTTTAATTTTATGATAATTATTGATATTATTTTATTGATATTATTATATATTATTATTAATTTATTTTAATTTTATGTTGACAATTATCGATATTATTTATATTATTATTAATTATATATTAATTTTATTTCAATTTTATGATATTATCGATATTATTTTATTGTATTATTATTATTTTATTGTTATGATGATGGTATTTATTATTATTAACACCATTCTTATTTATTGATGATTTCAATGGTAACGGTACCATTCTTTGTACGAGACTCTCTGCATGTGCTCAAGAGCTGCGTTGATCCCAACCCTATTTCTCCTTCTAGCAAGAAGACTCCGACTGGGGTAGATTTTGAAGACGCCTGAATCGCGCAGAGATGCCAGCTGGTTTTAATGTGTGTGTGTTTTAGATATTATTATTATTATTAATATTATTATTGCTATTATTAATTTTATTTCTGATTTTCAATTATATACATTTCAGTCGTTTTACAACCATTTCAACGGGTCGAAATGACTTCCTTCCCCCCCTTTCTGCGGTTCCTTAGATCATTTTTTTTCTTATTTCCTGCATATTCCAAATTAATTTGATTTCATTAAGAAGAGTTAATTTAACAACTTATTTATCCATCTACTTTAAACATATACTCTGCCAATATAAAATATATTTAAATATACACTTACTTTAAACATATACTCTGCTAATATTCCATTATTTCCAGTTTGCTTGCAATTATTTGATAAACCATTTCCATTCTTTTATAAAATGTTTGTTTTTATTTATTTTATTTATAAATAAAACAGGCAGCCCTGTTTAGGGAAGTTTTTAATATTTAATGCTGTATTGTTTTAATATTTGATTGGAAGCTGCCCAGAGTGGCTGGGAAACTCGGCCAGATGGGCGGGGTACAAATAATAAATTATTATCATCATCATCATCATCTAATATTTAATATTATTTTATTTATTTTTTTATTATATTATATTATATTATATTATATTATATTATATTATTTTATTTTATTTTATTTTATTTTATTTTTTATTTATATTATATATTATTTTTTATTTTATTTTATTTAATATTTTATATTATATTATATTTTTTATTTTCTATTATATTATACTATTTTTTATTTTATATGTTATTTTATTTATTTATGTTATTATATTATATTATAATGTTTTATTTTGTTTATTTCATGTTCTTTCTTTATTATTTATTATTTATTTCATTTCTATTCCACCCTATACCTGGAGGTCTCAAGGTGCCTTCATTTACTATTTCCCCAGCATGTTTGGCCATTTCTGCGTAAGTTCTGCTATCCATCCTTCTTTCGTCGAGACTTCTTCATTCCATCGCTCGCCGCCGCTAGCGCCCGTTATCAACGGGCTTAATTCAACTAGTCCTATATAATATTGTTGAAGTGTCCCTGCGTCCAACTTCAACTTTCCGTGTGTCACGGAAGTGCGCTACTGCGCATGTCACAGAGGGACGCAGGGATTGGAGAGACGCAGAGAGCAAAGGAGACCAATAGGCGATGGCGGTTACGCCTCTTCCTCCCCACCCCCGCAGCTCCGAGCCCTTTCGAATGCTGTGTGGGTTTAACGGCCATTGTGGTAGCGACCGTTTTGGCTGACAGTAGCTCGCTGCTGTCTACCTTACCGTCGTTCGCCTTTTGGTCTTTTCCGAGCCTCCCGCTGCAGCCTTTGCTTGCCTGGAGGCTCGCACACCAGCCTCAGCAAAGCGGGGCGAAGCGCGCCGCCGCCCGCACTCCTCCAGCGGAGCCTCCCGTTACTGGAGGCTCCCGCCGCCGCCTTTACAGGCTCGCCAAAGCCTCAGCAAAGCGCCGCCGCCCGCACTCCTCCAGCCGGCGGTGACCGAGGGAGGCGCGGCCGGTGGAGGGGGGCGCGGCGGGCTGAGCCAGGCCGCCTGCCTCGGCGGGAGGCCGCCCACCCTCTCAGCCCTGGGAGGGCCGCCCCATCCCCGCCGCCGCTGCAGCCGCCCCCGGAAAAAAGAAGAAGAAGAAGGGGGAGGGAGCCCCTCTCCACCCCCCAGCGGCCTGAATCGACCCGCCTCACGGAGCGCCGGTGCTCCGGAGGCCGAAGAGGGTCGCCCGCACACCCGCCTCCGCGTCGCCCGCACACTCACACACTTGCACACACACACAACCACAACCAAGCCCCCACCCCCCGCGCGCGCTTCCTCCCCTCTCCCTACCTTCGCAGCCGGGCCGAGGGAAGCCGCTTGCAACTCTCGCGGTATTCCTCCCCCGGCTGCCCTCTCTCTCTCTCTCTCTCTCTCTCTCTCTCACACACACACACACACCCAAGCCCCCACCCCCCCACAAAAACAAGCCCCCACCCCCCCGCGCTCGCTTCCCCCCCTCTCCCTACCTTCGCAGCCGGGCCGAGGGAAGCCGCTTGCAACTCTCGCGGTATTCCTGCCCCGGCTGCAGCCAGGGATCGGCGCTCGACGGGAGGAGGACGGAGCTGGCCTTGGGTTGTGGTTTTTGGGGGGGGGAGGGGCGCACACTGGGAGTTGGGTGGGTGGGGGTCCCCCAAAGTAAGTTATATTGGCTCCTGCTGTTTAGGGTTAAGCTCAGGACCTTTTTTTCAGCTGGAACTTGCCAGAACTGAGTTCCACCACTTCTCAGGTGGCCCCCATTGCCTCATAAGAGAACAAGGGAGTTCTAGCCCCTCTTTTTCTAGAAAATAGCACTGTTTGTTTGCTTTCAAAAGTAATAGCCTTGCATTTATAAGGTTCCTCACACACTGAGAGAGGCGGCCGGCGGGCTCCAGGGGAAGGAGGGCGGCGGGGTTAAAAAGCAAAAGGAGGGTGGCCGCCGCTCCCCCCATATAATTTCTAGCGCCCGTTTTTGTAACGGGCTTAATTTACTAGTAACTCCATAACATACATGAGTAAATTTCCATACAATTAGGATCATTCTGTCCCTATAACTTCCCAAAGGAAAGCTTTTTATTTTTAAAAATTTTTATTGTTGCAAATGTCATTTTAAACATCTTTCCCCATTCAATATATATATATTTTCCCAGCAAGGCCACCGCATATGAGTAAAAGTACAATTTCTCTCTCTCTGCATTTCCAACACTTATTTGACTTTGATTTCTACATTTTTGCCCATTTTCTCAGGGTTAGATACTGATAGAACATTTTCATATACTTTTAAACTATATGAAACTACACATTAAGCTATATATTTAGCTTCCCCGTCCTGGAGCCCCCCGGGGTGGGGGGACTCTGCACCGGGCGTGGCTGCTGGCAGGATCCCATCCGGGGTGGGGGCATCTGCAGGGTCCTGGGGTGGGGGGACCGGCCACACCAGGGGTTGCCACTGCTGGGGTCCCGTCCTCAAGCCACCCGGGGTGGGGGGCATCTGTGGGGTCCTGGGTCGCCCCTGGGGTGGGGGAACCAGCCGCATCGAGGGTCACCGCTGCTGGGATCCTGTCCTTGAGCCCCCCAGGGTGAGGGGACCAGCCGGACCGGGGGTTGCCACTGGCAGGACCCCATCCTGGAGCCCCCTGGGGTGGGGGGACCAGCCGCACCGAGGGTTGCCGCTGACAGGACCCCGTCCTGGAGCCCCCTGGGATGGGCACCTGTGGGGTCCTGGGTCACCCCCGGGATGGGGTGGGCCAGCTGCCCCGGGGTGGCCACTGCTGGGCTCCCGTCCTCGAGCCCCCCAAGGCAGGGGGGCACCGGCGGGGCCCTGGATGGCCCCCACCGTCTCTACAGCGGCCGGACGACTTCCCGGTAGGCCCGGACGACCTCGTCCCCATCCGGGCAGGCGTACCGGAACTCCTTGGCCTCTCTGGCCGCCTCCAGGTAGTGCCGGACGCCCCGCATTTCGGCGGGGACCCCCGCCCGGCGGTAATGGCGGCACACCACCTGTGGGGAGGAGGGGGCAGGATCAGATGTCTGGGCGTAGAGGGGGACACCCACACACACCCTGGCCGTTTGACGCCCCCGGAAGCGCTACTCACGTCAACGGTGTTGAGCTTGGGCAGGAGCCGGCAGTCGGCCAGGGTCATGTGATCGCCGTCCAGGAAGCGGCCCCGGGGGCCCCGCCCCGCCTCGTGCTCCAAGGGAGCGCACAGGTAGCGGTCCAGCTTCCAGAGAGCTCGGAGGAGGCTCTCCCACAGGGCTGGAAGGGGGATGGGACACACACGGGAATTCGGGGGCTCTGCCTACCACCTCGGAACCCCGCCCAGAGCTCCTCCCCCCACCCCCGGGGGCCCCCTACCTTCGTCCCGCCCGGGCTCCGGGTTCTTGATGTAGGCCGAGAAGCGGCGGAAGACGTCGTCCCCGCCACCGCCGACTCCCTATTCCGGACCTCCAGGCTCGGGAAGCTGCCGGGAGACAGAGGTGTCAGAGGGGCACCGGGTTCGAGGTGGGGCTCCCCGAGCTCTCGGGGGGGGCAAATAAATTGTTTCAAATTTTCCGGGTGGGACACGGAAAATTCAAAACGATTCGTCCACCGATTTCTCGGGGTGGGTGGTGGGTCCCCGCTCGACCTTTGACCCCTGACACTCACTTGGGGGGCCCGAGGGTCTCTTCCAGAAACTCCTCGATCTGGAGGGTGTCTGTCTTGGGTTGGCCGTCGTACAGCAGCACCGGAAGCTGGGCCCCGGGTGCGAAATCCTTCAGCACGTCCGGGGACCTGAAGTGGGGCGAGGTGAAGAGGAAGGGATTGGAACCCCAAACTTTCTCATTCACTTCCCTCCCTCCCATTCTTCCCTCCCTCCCCTCCCTCCCTTCATTTCCTCCCTTCCCTCCCTTCATTTCCTCCCTTCCCTCCTGCCCTCCCTTCTCTCCCTGCCCTTTCCTTTCTTCCTATCCCCCATCCTCCTGTTCCTTCCTTTTTCTTTCTTTCTTCCCTTCTTCCTACCCTTCCTTTTCTTTCTCCCACCATTCCCTCCCTTCCTCCCCCTTTCCGTATTTTTCTTCCCCTCCTTCCTTTCTTTTATTTCCTCCTTCCATTGCATCCCTCCTCCCTCCCTTCCCTTCCTACCTTCCTTCCTTCTTGTTCTCTCCCTCCCTCTCTCCTTCCTTCCCTTCCCTCCCTTCATTTCCTTCCTTCTTTTTCTCCCCGTCCCTCCTTCCCTCCCTTCATTTTCTTCATTTTCTTTCTCCCTCCATTCCCTCCCTTTCCTTCCCTCCCTCCCTCCCTAACTCCCTCCATTCCATCCCTCTTTCCTTCTTTCCCTCCCTCCAGTTCCTTCTTTTTCTCCTTCCCTCCATTCATCTCCTTCCTTTACTTTCTCTCTCCATTCCATCCCTTTTTCTTCCCTTCATTTCCTTCCTTCTTTTTCTCCTTCCTTCCTTCCTTCCTTCCTTCCTTCCTTCCTTCCTTCCTCCCTCCCTCCCTCCCTCCCTCCCTCCCTCCCTCCCCTTCCCTCTTTCCACCTTCCTACCTCTTGGTATCCACAGTGGTCAGGGTGAAGGGCACGCCTTTGAGGAGAAGGACCATGAAGAGCCGTTGGCACGAGGGGCAGGATCCGATGCTCTCTCCGTCCTCGCTCGCCTAAAGACCGGGAAGAGGAAGGAAGTTGTCCGATCTGGACGGGTTTCCTGATTCGGAAATACGGCGAATATACTCCTTTCCTCTTTCTTTTCTCCTTCCTTTCCTTCTTCCCTCCCTCCTTTCTCCTTTCTCCTTTCCTTCCTCCCTCCCCTCTTTCCTTCCCTTTTGTGCTTCACGATGATTATGATGATTGCTATTATTATTATTATTATTATTGACGTCCCTATTTTAATTGGAGAAACAGAGGGTCTGGCATTGTCCTCTGTCCCCTTCCCTCCCTCCCTCCCTCCCTTTCTTCTTTCCTTCCCTCCTTTCCCTTCCTTCCTTCCTTCCTTCCCCCTTCCTTTCCTTTGTCCTTTCCTTTTTCCTTCCTCTCCTTCCTTCTTCCTTTTGTCCTTCCTTCCTTCCTTCCTTCCTTCCTTCCTTCCTTCCTTCCTTCCTTCCTTCCTTCCTTCCTTCTTTCCCTTTTTCCTTCTTCCCATCCTCCCTCCCTTCCTTCCTTTCATTCCTTCGTCCTTCCCTTCACTCCCTCCCTCCTTTCCTTTCCCGCCTACCTTTTTCCATCCTCTCTTTCCTTTTTCCTTCCTTCCTCTCCTTCGTCCTTTCTTTTCCCTCCTCTTCCCTTCCTCCTTCCCTCCCTTCCCTTCCTTTGTCCTTTCTTTTTTCTCCCAATCCTTCCTTCCTGCTTTCCTTCTTCCTTTTGTCCTTCCTTCCTTCCCTCTATTTTATTTCACTTTATTTCATTTCATTTCATTTCACTTTGTTTTATTTTGTTTTATTTTTATTTTACATCTAGCCCAACCACCAGCAATGCAGGAATCTTATTTCGTTTCGTTTCACTTCATTTCCTTTCATTTTACGTACATGTAGCCAACCCCCTGCGATGCAGGAATCTCATGCTAAAATGTATAGAGTTTTTGAGCCCTAAGGGACCCCAGGGTCATCTAGTCTGACCCCCTGCAATCTTATTTTTGTTTATCTCACCTTATTTTTGTTATCTCACCTTATTTTTGTTTATCTCACCTTGACAAAGAGCTGGAGCTTGGAGTTCTCCGCCATCCTGCTCAGGAGCAGGAAAGAGAACAGGCAGCCGGGCAGAGCTGCGTTCGAATCCCTTTCGAGAGGCGAACAAGGCGCCCCGCCCAAAGTTGCACCGGCTGCATTCCTCCTGTGCAAATCTCCACGCCCTTGCAAATCAGGTTTATTCTCGGCATTTGCAGACTTTCAGCTGTTTGGAAGAAAAAAAGCAATGGGGATGTTGTTGTTGTTGTTGAGTCATTTAGTCGTGTCCGACTCTTCGTGACCCCATGAACCAGAGCACACCAGGCACTCCTGTCTTCCACTGCCTGCCTGCCTACCTACCTACCTACCTACCTACCTATCTATCTATCTACCTGTTGTTGTTGTTGTTGTTTAGTCGTTCAGTCATGTCCGACTCTTCGTGACCCCATGGACCAGAGCACGGCAGGCCCTCCTGTCTTCCCCTGCCTCCCGCAGCTTGGTCAGACTCATGTTGGTCACTTCGAGAACACTGTCCCACCATCTCGTCCTCTGTCGTCCCCTTCTCCTTGTGCCCTCCATCTTTCCCAACATCAGGGTCTTTTCCAGGGAGTCTTCTCTTCTCAGGAGGTGGCCAAAGTCTTGGAGCCTGAGCTTCAGGATCTGTCCTTCCAATGAGCACTGGGGGCTGATTTCCTCCAGAATGGATCGGTTTGATCTTCTTGCAGTCCAGAGTCTCCTCCAGCTCCAGAATTCAAAAGCATCCATTCTTCGGCAATCAGCCTTCTTGATGGTCCAGCTCTCACTTCCATGCATCACTACTGGGAAAACCATAGCTTTAACTATACGGACCTTTGTTGGCAAGGTATCTCAATATATCCCTATAAATCTCAGTACCTCCATAAATCTCGATATATATCTCCATATAAACCCACATTTTCTCAATATCTTTATAAATCTTGATATACCTCTATAAAACTCAGTATATATCTCAGTATATCCCTATAAATCTCGATATGTATCTAAATATATCCCTATAAATCTCAGTATCTATAAATCTTGATATATATCTCCATATATCTCTATAAACCCCAATGTTTCTCAATCTCTTTATAAATCTCCATATATCTCTATAAAGCTCAGTAGATCTCAATATATCCCTCTAAATCTCGATATGTATCTCAATATATCCCTATAAATCTCAATACAGTATATATCCTATATTATAATCTTCAAGTGTCCCTGCGTCCACCTGCAATTTTCTGTGTGTCACGGAAGTGAGGTACTGCGCATGGCACAGACGGACGCAGGGATTGGAGGGGGCAGAGAGGGGGGCGGGACGACGCAGAGACACTTCCGGCCGGGCGAAACTGCGCCGCCGCCATTGCTGGGGGGAAGCGGCGCAGCCTTTTCTTCTTGCAAAGCGCCGCTCCCGCCGCCGCCGGCCGCCTATGGAGCCGCGCCTGCTCCCACCATGGCCGCCAGCTCGCCACCCTCCTCTCTCCCTGTCCCGCGTCCTCTTCGGCGGCGGGGCCATGCCCTCCCGCCTGCCCTCACCCACCGGGCGCCCCGCGTCTCAAAGGGAAACTTCCTCGGAAGCAGCCGCTGTCGCGCTCGCCGAGCCTGGCAGCGCCCGCTGCCGCTTCCAGGTCGTGCACCTGGCAGAGCCCGCCATCCTCGCCGTTCCTGTCGTGGCCCCCGGGAGGAGGGGGGTCTTCTACCTCCCACCGCCCTTCTCCGAGGCCCGCCGGGCGTCCAGGCCACGCAGCAGCAGCCGGTGCGGCGCCTTGGAGGAGGAGGCTTCGCGGTGGTGCCTCACGCAGCGCCCTGCGCCGCCAGGGAGTCCAGGTAGGCCACGCGGCCTAGGCGCAGCACCCGTACCGGGGGAGCCACCGCGCACAGAGGCCGCAGCCGGGGGTCCGCCGGCACGGGCACGCCAGCGGGACGCGCTCGAAGCCGGCGCCCAGCGCCCTCAGGCGGCGTTCCTCCTCGTCCTCCGATGCTGCCGTGGGTTGTTGCTAAAAATGGGAAAGCGAAGCCCCGCGCGCGCTTCCCCGGGGGATCGGTCGAAGTCGCCGGGTCTGCCCCACCCTCGCGTGCAGGAGTTTGCAAACGCTCCCTGCCCGCCAGAAGGGGCGCGGCCGGTGGAGGGGGGCGCGCCGGCCTGAGCCAGATCGGCGGGAGGCCGGGCACCCTCTCAGCCCTCGCGTCGCTATCTAGCGCCCGTTTTTAACGGGCTAAATTCACTAGTATATATATATATCCCAATGTTTCTCAATCTCTTTATAAATCTCAATATATATAAAGCTCAGTATATCTCTCAATATATCCTTAAATCTCAATGTTTACATCAATGTATCCCTATAAATCTCAATATATAACATGATAAGGATATATCAATATATATATTGAGAGTTAGAGGGATATATTGAGGTGAATATTGAGATTTGAGGATATCTTGAGAGATATACTCGCTATCTCAATATAACCCGATATTTCCCTGACACTTCAATATCTCTATAAATCTCCATATATTTCTCAGTACATCCTTAAATTGCAATATTGCAATAATAATAAATAATAATAAAAATAAGTAAATAATAAAATAATAATAATTAAAAAAGATATATCGCAAAATTGCGATATATATATCTCGATATATCCTGATCAATTTCAACATCTCTGTGGAATCGAGATATATATCGATATGGCTGTATAAAAATCACAATATTTATCTCGATATATGTACTGTATATCAATTCCAATTTCCTAATATATCTGTATAAACCTCACCATAGGGCGCATCTCAAATAATATATATATATATAATAATATACAGTATAGAAATAAACAGTCATCTAACTTTTTTCCCTCAGGAAAACACCGCCCCCAAACCCCTATCGGCCTCTCCCATAGGCCGTGCCGGCTGTGACTCGGGAGCTTCCTGCCCGCTCATTGGCCAGCAGGGGTGTCACTCAACGTCGGGCGGGGCCTCGCCGGCGAGGGAAAACAGTCCGGCCCGCTCATAGGCCAAACGGGCTGTCACTCAACGTCGTGCGCGGGCTCTCGCTTTAACTTCGTCTCTTTCCCGGCCGCCGACAATCAGCCCGCCCGCTCATAGGCCAACGCGACTGTCACTCAGCGTCGGGCGGGGTCTCGCCGGCGAGGGAAAGCATTCCGGCCCGCTCATAGGCCACACGGTCTGTCATTCAACGCCGGCCGCGGGCCTCACCTTCCTGCTACCGAGGACAAGCATCGCGCCCGCTCATAGGCCAAACGGACTGTCACTCAACGTGGTGCGCGGGCTCTCGCTTTTCCCCTCGTCCTTTTCCTGCTGCTCATATGCCACTCGGCCCGTCACTCAGCCTCGGGCGGAAGCCCCCGCCTCCCGGAGCCTCTCACGGGCCGGAAGCGGCGTCTCGGTTGCCAAGGAGACGCGGCCTAGTCGTGGTTTGTTGTTTTTCACCCCGACGCCGGTGCGGCATGGGCTCTGAGCGGCTCCGCGGGCCGGCGGTGGGAGGCGCTGCGGGCCAGCGGCAAAGGGCGGCTCCGCTACAGCCCGCACTGGAGCGCCGAGCTGGGACAGGTACGGGAAAGCTGCCTCCCCCCAATGAATGGAAATAAATAAATAAATAAATTCTGAACGGGGGGCAGGTGGGCCGCCCCCATTGGGTAGGAAGAAATAGAAATCTGCTCCCCCAATTTAAGAGAGATAAAGAGGCTGAATAGGGAAACTGCCCCCCCCATTTGATAGGAAGGAATAAAAATCTGTTCCCCCCCCCAATGGAAATGAATGGGCTCCGATTTAATAAAAATGATTGGAAATGAATGGATATCCTCCGCCCCCCAGTTAATGAGGATTATTGAAGGCACCAAGGAGCTTGTTTTATTGATGATAATTATTATTTTACTTACGGAAGACACTGACCAAGGAGCTTGTTGGCTTCTATTATTATTATTAAAGACACCTTGTTGGTTTCTATTATTATTATTATTTATTATTATTGACACTCATCAAGAAGCTTGTTGGTTTTTATCATTATTATTAATAATAATATTTCTATTCTATTCCTATTATTTTCTATTATTATTATTGACACTAATCAAGGAGCTTGTTGGTTTCTGTTGTTGTTGTTGTTGTTATTATTATTATTATTATTATTATTATTATTAAAGACACCTTGTTGGTTTCTATTATTCTCACTCATCAAGGAGTTTGTTGGCTTCTATTATTATTATTATTATTATTAAAGACACCTTGTTGGTTTTTATTATTATTATTCTTATCATCATCATTAAAGACACCTTGTTGGTTTCTATTATTATTATTATTATTGACTCTCATCAAGGAGCTTGTTGGTTTCCATTATTATTATTATTATTATTATTAAAGACACTCACCTTGTTGGTGTCTATTATTATTATTATTATTATTATTATTAAAGACACCTTGTTGGTTTCTATTATTCTCACTCATCAAGGAGTTTGTTGGCTTCTATTATTATTATTATTATTATTAAAGACACCTTGTTGGTTTTTATTATTCTTATTCTTATCATCATCATTAAAGACACCTTGTTGGTTTCTATTATTATTATTATTATTGACTCTCATCAAGGAGCTTGTTGGTTTCCATTATTATTATTATTATTATTATTAAAGACACTCACCTTGTTGGTGTCTATTATTATTATTATTATTATTATTATTATTATTATTATTAAAGACACCTTGTTGGTTTCTATTATTCTCACTCATCAAGGAGTTTGTTGGCTTCTATTATTATTATTATTATTATTAAAGACACCTTGTTGGTTTCTATTATTATTATTATTATTGACTCTCATCAAGGAGCTTGTTGGTTTCCATTATTATTATTATTATTATTAAAGACACTCACCTTGTGGGTGTCTATTATTATTATTATTATTATTATTATTATTATTATTATTATTAAAAAACTCCAAAGAGCTTGTTTATTATTATTCTTATTATCGAGAATCCCCACACGCCACCTTGTCGCCTCCAGGAAATCTTGGAAGGCTATCGATCGCCCCCCGGAGCTGTCCCCCCACGCTGGATGGGTCCTCAGAAGAATTGCCTCCTCGCCTCGCGAGGAGACGCCGGAGGGATCGGCACTCGGCGAAGCTGCCCTTCCCGAAGTTGCGCCGCCCTCCCTCCCTGTTTCTCCTCACGGAGCGACAGCCCCCCATGCGGAAGCGCCGAGCGTCACGCAGGTAACGCCCTCTGACTTGGTGGAATTGAGTTTGGCCTTCCTATCCTCCTATCCCAGGGGTCAGCAACCTTTTTCAGCCATGGGCTGGTCCACCGTCCCTCAGACCATGTGGTGGGCCGGACTATATTTTTTTTGGGGGGGCGGAAATGAACGAATTACTATGCCCCACAAATAACCCAGAGATGCATTTTAAATAAAAGCACACATTCTACTCATGTAAAAACACGCTGATTCCCGGACCGTCCATGGGCTGGATTGAGAAGGCGATTGGGCCGCATCCGACCCACGGGCCTTAGGTTGCCTACCCCTGTCCTATCCTATCCTTGTCTCCTATCCTTGTTTCCTATCCTATCCTTCTGTCCTATTGTATTCTATCCTCCTATCCTTGTTTCCTATCCTATCCTATGCTATGCTATCCTATCCTTCTGTCCTATCCAAGGATACAATAGGAAACGATAGGATTATCGTTTCCTATTGTATCCTTGTCTCCTATCCTTGTCTCCTATCCTATCCTGTCCTTCTATCCTACCGTATCCTATCCTCCTATCCTTGTTTCCTCTCCTCTCCTCTCCTTCTGTCCTTCTATCCTATCGTATCCTATCCTCCTATCCTATCCTTGTCTCCTATCCTTGTTTCCTATCCTATTGTTCTGTCCTATCCTCCTATCCTATTATTGTCTCCTATCCTTGTTTCCTATCCTATCCTATCCTTCTGTCCTATTGTATTCTATCCTCCTATCCTATCCTTGTTTTCTATCCTAGCCTATGCTATGCTATCCTATCCTTCTGTCCTATCCTATCCTATCGTTTCCTATTGTATCCTTGTCTCCTATTGTATTATTGTCTCCTATCCTTGTTTCCTCTCCTCTCCTCTCCTTCTGTCCTTCTATCCTATCGTATCCTATCCTCCTATCCTATCCTTGTCTCCTATCCTTGTTTCCCATCCTTTCCTTCTGTTCTATCCTTCTATCATATCGTATCCTATCCTCCTATCCTATCCTTGTCTCCTATCCTATCCTACCGTCAATCGGATAATTGGAAAACGATAGTTCTATAGCTTGCCCGTATTCTGTATATAAATACGATATAAATACGAGATTAACGTGTATTGTGACTCGAAACCGGTGGATAGGAGCCCTTTCCTATTTCCTTCTGAGTTCTGTCTCTCCTCACCCAGTTCCTCTTTCCTGCCCTGCAGCGCCGCGAGAAGCGGAGGGATCCGCCGAGCGAGCCGGAGGCACCCGTGCCGAAAAGCCCCGGGATCGAGGGCCTGCTGCGCTTGTACGAACGGATCCAGGCGGTGGAGAGCGAGGTGAGTGGGCTCATCTCCAGACGATCCTGGTGAGGAACGGTTGAAGGAGTTGGGGATGTCTAGCTTGGAAAAAGGAGAGCCATCCATAAACATCTCCAGATGTTCCAGGTGAGGAATGGTTGAAGGAGCTGGGGGCGTTGAGCTTGGAAAGATGAGGGCCGTCCTCCAAACATCTCCAGATCTTCCTGGTGAAGAACGGTTGAAGGAGCTGGGGGTGTTTAGCTTGGAAAGATGAGGGCCGTCCTCCAAACATCTCCAGAGCTTCCTGGTGAGGAACGGTTGAAGGAGCTGGGGATGTCTAGCTTGGAAAAAGGAGAGCCACCCATAAACATCTCCAGATCTTCCTGGTGAGGAACGGTTGAAGGAGCTGGGGGTGTTTAGCTTGGAAAGATGAGGTCCATCCTCCAAACATCTCCAGATCTTCCTGGTGAGGAACGGTTGAAGGAGCTGGGGATGTCGAGCCGAGACCCACCTCCAGATACCTGCAGGTCCTTCCCGTGTTGGGCCGGGTTCAAAAACATGGCTGCCCCACGCTCCCCCTTTCCCCGCTCTCCAGGAGGAGCTGGAACGCCGCTTGGAATTGCAGGATCGGGCCGGCCGGGCGGCTTGGGGCGAATCCTGGGAATTGCTGAAGCGCTTTGATGAGTTGAGAGAGCTCAAATACCACCAAGAATGGCAGCATCTCCGGCAGGAAATGGAGAAGAGGTGAGAGGATGTCCCCTTTTGGGGGGACGGGAGCTCTCCATTTTTTATATTATTATTAGATTTTCGCCTCTCGATTTCTTCTGTCAGTTGATCCGCTGGTTTCTCCCTGCTGGATGATTCCAGGAGGGAAAGGGAAAAAGAAAAGAAATCATTATTTTTGGGGGGAGGGGATAACTTTTTCCGGAAGAGAAAAAAGAAAGAAGAAACTGGAAGGTGAAAAGAAAGAATATTATTTTATTTACGTTAGAGTTTATTTCCCCTAAAAGAGCGTTTGGTAATACTGTAACTGAATATTATTTTATTTACGTTAGAGTTTATTTCCCCTAAAAGAGCGTTTGGTAATACTGTAACTGAATATTATTTTATTTATGTTAGAGTTTATTTCCCCTAAAAGAGCATTTGGTAATAATATAACGGAATATTATTTTATTTATGTTAGAGTTTATTATTATTTATGTTAGAGTTTATTATTATTTATGTTAGAGTTTATTATTTGATGATAATATAACTGAATATTATTTTAAGTTTGAGTTTGTTCCACTTAAATGAAATAACATTTGATAATAACTGAATATTATTTTATTTTATTTTGAGTATATTTTACTTAAATCAGATAACATTCGTTTGTTGGTGAAACGTTTATCTGAATGTTTGTTTGAATCTGTTTGTTGAAATGTTTCGACGTTTATTTAAACGTTTGAATTTTTATTTGTCGAAATGTTTATTTATTTAAATGTTTATTTGGGTATTTAGTGATTTAAATGTTTATGTCAAAACATTCATTTAAACGTCTATTTAAATATTTAGCGGCTTGAAATGTTTCTTTAAAGCTTTATTGGAATATTTATTTGTTGAAACCTTTATTTCAAGGTTTATTTGAATATTTAGTGGTTTCAACGTTTTTTAATGAAAAGATTTGTATCGAGGCTTTGATTTGGAAAAAAATCATAATATTTCTATCTTTCCCATCGCTTCCCAGCTCCAAAGAAGCCCAGGGGCAGCAGGAGAAGCTCAAGGAGGAACATCAGCGCCGGGCAAAGGTTTGGGGTGGGCTCTGAGTTCGAGGGGGGAAGGGGAAGCTCTCGAACTCGGCTCGGGGCCGCCGGGCGACTCCTGAGATCCTCTCCTTCCCGGAACAGTTTCTGGGAGCCGAGATCCCCGCTTTCCGGCGGGGCGGGCAACCCCTGGCCCCGCCTCTCCCTCCCCGGCCCTGCCTCTCCCTCCCTGGCTCCGCCTCTCCCTCCCTGACTCCACCTCTCTCTCCCCAAGCTCCTGAGCCGGAAGCTGCGCGAGGCGGAGCAGCGGCGCCTCCGGCAGGAAGAGCTGGAGTGCCAGCGCCGGGAAGAGGGCCAGGGGCGGCTCCGGCGCCTCTACGCCGCCCAGGAGGAGCTCCTGCAGATCAACCAGAGCCTCGGCGTCGACTGCCGCCAACCCGGCCCCACCGACTTGGCTGGCTACGCCAACCGCGGCAACCAGATCTGCGGGGAGGTCTCGGCGCTGGTGCGGCTGGCCAGCGAGGTGAGGGCGGCCGCCGCGACTTCCTTTCCTTCCTTCCTTCTCTCTCTTTCTCTCTCTCTCATTCCTTCCTTCCTTCCTTCCTTCCTTCCTTCCTTCTTGCCCACATGCCTACCTTCTTACCTCATTTCCTTTGTCCTTTCTTGTCTTGGATTTTTATTTTCCTTTCCTTTCCCCTTCCTTTCTTGCATTTCCTTCCTTCCTTCCTTCCTTCCTTCCTTCCTTCCTTCCTTCCTTCCCCTTCCCCTTCCCCTTCCCCTTCCCCTTCCTATCTTCCTTCCTTTCTTCCTGCTTTCCTTTCCTTCCTTCCTTCCTTCCTTCCTTCCTTTCTTCCTTCTTTCTTTCTTTCCCTTACCTTTCTTTACTTTTTGCATTTCCTTCCTTCCTTCCTTCCTTCCTTCTCCCTCCCCTTCCCTTTTGCCTTCCCTTCATTCTTGCCTTCTTTCCCTTCCTTTCCTTCCTTTCTTCTTGCATTTCCTTCCTTCTTTCCTTTCCTTTCCTTTCCTTTCCTTTTGTTCCTTCTTTCATTTCCTTCCTTCCATTCCTTCCTCTTTGCCTTTCCTTCTTCCCTTCCCTTCCTTCTTCCCTTCCCTTCCCTTCTTCTTGCATTTCCTTCCTTTCCTTTCCTTCCCTTCCCTTCCCCTCCCTTCTTGCCTTTCCTTCCTTCTTTCCTTCTTGTCCTTCCTTCTTCCCCTCCCTTCCCTTCCTTCTTCCCTTCCCTTCCCTTCCCTTTTTGCATTTCCTTTCTTCCTTCCTTCCCTTCTTCTTTACCTTCCCTTCTTCCCTTCCCTTCCTTCCCCACCTTCTTGCCTTCCCTTCCTTCCTTCTTGCATGTCTGGATGACCCTCGGGTCCCTTCCAATCCTTTTAAGATCCGGCGATCCCTTTCCCCAGAGAGGATTCCCGGATCCGGCCGATGTGGCCTTGGCCGACCAAGCGCTCCTGGAAATGCGGAGCCTCGTCTCCGGACTGCGGGAAGAGCTCTTGCTCGCCACTGAACAAAGGAAGCGGCAGGAGGAAGCGGCGGCGGCGGCGGCCCAGGCGGAGAAGGAAAAAACCGAGAAAATGCCCAGCCAGAAGCCGGAAAAAGCCCCCGTCCCAGATTCCAGAAAGGCCCGGAAAAACGGTACGTTCTCACCAGAGAGTGGAATTAACATAGGGCGCATCTTTCCGTTCATTTTTCAACATTCCATTTGTGGTTGTGGTGGAATTCTTATTCTTATTCTTATTTACCGGTATTCTTATTCTTATTTATTATTTTATACTGGGAATTATCTCTAATTACCCCCGTTTCGGACACTATCTGTCGTCCTTCTAAATCCCGTTTTCTGTTGCAATAGAAATAACAACAACATTTTTATTTATATAATAAATAATTAATTATATAAATAATTATGTAAATTATATACATTATATTATTATTGTATTTTATAATATGAATATATATAATTATAATTATATTACATATAATATATTATATTGTAATTTATATTATATATAAATTACATGACATTATTATATAAATAATTATATAAATTATATATACATATATTATATGATATTATTATATAAATAATTATTACTATATAAATAATTATATAAATTATATAAATAATAGTTATTATTATTTCCATTTTATTCCATTTGTCTTTTTCTTCTTATTTTATTGTTTCCATTTTAAAAAGATAATTATTCCTAACTATCCCCGTTTTAGACATTGATATATCCGGTCTTCTAAATCCCGTTTGCGGTTGCGATGGGAGTTGTTGTTGTTGTTGTTGTTGTAATTTCCATTTTATAATAATCTTTGTAAGCCACTTTGAGTCCTGGAGATCAGTTTCAGTTAAATATATCAAAATAAATGCAAATATATATATATAAATGAATAATCTTTGCAAGCCACTTTTGAGTCCTGGAGATAACATGAAATGCCATAAATCCTCAGGGCTCCAGGTGAAGCCCGACGAAAAGACCCTCCAGTGGTACCAGCAGCTTCAGCACCAGTTGAACCAGTGCGTGGATTCCTTTGGTTGCCTGGCCAACAGCAAAGACAGCCAGGTAGCCCACCCACCCCACCTTTGGGAGCCTCTGGATCCCCAGGCGATTTCCCCCAGATCCCTGGACGGTTTGCCAGATCCTCGGATGGTTCCCTGGATCCCCATACGATCCCTGGATCCCTGTATGAGTCCCCAGATCCCTCTCTGAGTCCCTGGATCCCTCTACGATTCCCCGGATCCTCAGACCATTCCCCGGATCCCCGTACGAGTCCCCGGATCCCTTTTTCCAGGGGCTCCCTGGCGGAACTCACCAGGGCACCCTTCCCAGAAGTGGTGGGGCCGACCCAAAGAGGCTCCCCAAATTCCGGGCATGGGTGGGTTTTTTGGGGGGGGGGGTTTGCTGGGCGGGAAAATCCCAAAATGCCGATGATACTTTCTGTCTCTCCCCCCCCCCTTTTCCAGGAGAAGAAAATAAAAATGGATCTGCAGAAGGCCGTCACCACCCCTGTCAGTCAAATCTCAACCCGAGCAGGTCAGCTTTCCTTTCCAACTTCTCATTTTTTCCTCCGCTTCCTCCCTTCATCATCGTCGTCATCATCACCAGGGGGACTCCCTGGTCCTGAATGGGGTAACTGTGCCCCTGCAGGACCAGGTGCGCAGCCTGGGAGTCATTTTGGACTCACAGCTGTCCATGGAGGCGCAGGTTAATTCTGTGTCCAGGGCGGCTGTCTACCAGCTCCATCTGGTACGCAGGCTGAGTCCCTACCTGCCCGCGGACTGTCTCGCCAGAGTGGTGCATGCTCTAGTTATCTCTCGCTTGGACTACTGCAATGCGCTCTACGTGGGGCTACCTTTGAAGGTGACGCGGAAACTGCAATTAATCCAGAACGCGGCAGCTAGACTGGTGACTGGGAGTGGCCGCTGGGACCACATAACACCGGTCCTGAGAGATCTACACTGGCTCCCAGTACGTTTCCGAGCACAATTCAAAGTGTTGGTGCTGACCTTTCAAGCCCTAAACGGCCTCGGTCCTGTATACCTGAAGGAGCGTCTCCACCCCCACCGTTCAGCCCGGACACTGAGATCCAGCGCCGAGGGCCTTCTGGCGGTTCCCTCACTCCGAGAAGCGAAGCTACAGGGAACCAGGCAGAGGGCCTTCTCAGTGGTGGCGCCCGCCCTGTGGAACGCCCTCCCACCAGAGGTCAAAGCAATAAACAACCACATGACCTTTAGAAAACACCTGAAGGCGTTCAGGGAAGCTTTTAATCTGTGATTTTAATGTTTTGTTTTTTAATATTTGCTGGAAGCCGCCCAGGGTGGCTGGGTACAAATAATAAATTATTATTATATTATTATTATTATTATCATCAAACCTTTTATTGGCATCACATACAAACATCGAAAACAAATCAATCCAGAATTGCCACTTCCCCCGTGGCACAAAACATTGGCTAAAAGAAAGGAGGCAGAGCAGTCTCAAGAGTCCCAACCTGTTGCGATCAGACCTCCTCTCACTCATGGCAACCTCCGATACATGGCTGAAAAGACAGATTTCTTTCAAGCAACATTTTTTTGTCACAAAATTTTGTTTTATTGCGACAAGAGTAAGACGAAGAATGACTGAGACTGAGATTTGAGCTTTAATCTCTGAAGGAATGTTAATAGGTGGTAAAGATTTATTAATGTAAAATTTTAAAATCTTAAGTTTTAAATTTTAATTTTAAATGTAAGTATCAGTTCTATGAGATTGGTTTTAATTCTGTAATATAACTCAATCTCCAATACTTTATCTGGTTATGGATTGTCATTATCTGTTCTCTGGTCTTTGACCATAATAAAGATAATTTGTACCTAAGCATGTGGCTTTAACGCTATGGCACCAGTTGGGTGATGGAACTCCTCAGCATCACCAGAAGAGTGTGGAGCTTTTTCCCCAGTTGCAGCATCTAGTTCCGACATCTAGCATTTGCAAGGATGTTATCGGTCAACAGTTGACCCACAGAGACAAGAAAACCAGGACACAAGCTCATGCCAAGTTTTCAGGGCTATGCCACCTCACCAGAGACCTCCCTTCATCCCCTTTTCCTTTTCCCCAATTTTTCCTCCGCTTCCTCCTCCCTTAATCCCCTTTCCCAATTTCCCCCCTCCGCTTCCTCCTCCCTTCATCCCCCTTTAATCCTTCACTCGTTCCCATTTCCCCCCCTCTTGTTTTTCCTTCCAGGATCCCAGCTGAAGGAGATATTTGACAAAATCAACGCTCTCCTCTCCGGAAAACCCGTCCGCTCCGCAGGTCAGAGCGTCTCCGTCGCTCTGCATCCCCAAGGCCTCAACTTTGCCTATTACAAACTAGCGGAAAAATTTGTGGTAAGTTTGGAGACCACCCCCAAAGTTTTCCCCAAATTCCCCCCCGCCCCCGGAGAGGACATTGCAACTTGCAAATCCGGTCAGAATTGGCAGAATCCTGCCTGTTTGCAAGGCGGAAATCCCACAAAAGCCCAAATTTGCAGAATCCCGCCTGTTTGCAAGGAGAAAAATCCCATGAGAGCCCAGATTTGCAGAATCCCGCCTGTTTGCAAGGCGAAAAGTCCCACAGAAGCCCAAATTTGCAGAATCCCGCCTGTTTGCAAGGCGGAAAGTCCCACAGAAGCCCAAATTTGCAGAATCCCGCTGCAGTGCAATGCAATGGAAAAAGGAGATGGAAGGAAAGGGAAGGACGTTCAGTTCAATGCAATGAAAAATGATACGAAATTCCATT